>JAXQQM020058781.1:0-41077 GCA_034641835.2 Pinus albicaulis
TTTACATGGACTGGTTCCTGCGCACTCTTCCCGCTCCTATCGGCAAAGATGTCGCCTCTCACTTTCCTCAAACTGAAGAAGCCGCCCTACAGATAGCTTTGAAATATGACCTGATCTACGCTCAATCTGGTTATGTTTATACCGTCCTTCCCGACATCCCCAGGCCCGGTGGCGCTAACGCCCCGGGGGCATCTCATTCCGCCGACGGTATCGTTGGATCTCTTTCCCATCCATCTGCTCACCCTCCTATGGGCTATGGTCTCCCCCAGGGAGGGGCCAGCACCTCAAGCACTCTTCCCCCTCCCGGCAACATGTATCCAGGATACGGCATGCCTCCTCCTTTTGCCCAACCTCTTGCTTACCTCAATGTCGCCCAACCCAACCCTTACTTTTATCCACAGCCTGGTGCGCCAGCTCCTCCAGCATATGCGCTTCCGCCTCCCTTGCCTCCTCACAACCTGCAACAGCACATACAACCCCCTCCAGGGCAAGTATTTGCACAGCAGGGTGCGATTACTCCCCCTTCTTCTCAAAGAAGGTGGCGAGGCAACCAGAACCCATCTGCCCCCGGTAACCGAGGACCCAATTCTGGTATGGACCCTAACACTAGCAACCAGCCTCAGGGCATCCCGCCCAGGCCGGACAGACCGCTTCGCACGAACAAGCCCTGTTCGTGTTGCAGTGTTTACGGTCACTACACGCACGATTGTCCTCTCTTACCCCAGATGCGACAGATGTGGGAGTCTCAAGCCACATTGCGCGGACAACACGCCTCCCCTCATGCTCCTCCTAATGTGGCCACTACCCAGCCAGCTGTGTTTACTGATCCTTTCCCTCAGCAAGGATTCGTGGCTACCCAACCACCCGACAGCCAGGTAGCCACCCCCCCTTCCCTTTCTGGTTCCTCTGATTACCAGATCCTTATGATGAACTCCGATCCATCCTCAACCATTGACCTACACCTTCAAACTCGGTCCCGCCAGTACCCCAAGCCTCCTGCTCAGTCTGCTCCCGAGCCTCCCTCTTCAGGTTCTACAGAGCCTCTTTCGACATCCAGTGGCCCCTTACACATCCCTCAACCCAAAGTTGAGGTTCATCCAAAGATTCCAAAGGGACCACTACGCCGAAATGCTGCTTCCAGCCGAGCCGCTCAGTCGTATAGCATAGTAGATGATTTGGCGCAATCACCCGCGGCCATTTCCACACTGGAACTCCTCTAGTCGTGCCCTTCCCAAAAGAAGGCTCTACTATCTGCCGTGGGCGCTGTAGATCCTGCTGACGACCAAATGATTGTTTTCGACGCCACTCAATCGGACCACCCTCCCCTCCCTCCTTCCGTCGCCTTCCAAATCCCAGTCAAGATACGGAACGCCATCGTTTCCCGGTGTATAATTGACGAGGGGGCATCCACCTGCGTGATGTCCGCTTCGGTTTGGAAGCAACTCGGATCCCCTGAGCTGGCCCCTTCCACGATCACTCTTAGAGCGTGGGACGGTCATGCCTCCCAGCCCATTGGCTTGTTTCGTAATTGCCCTATCACCCTCGCCGGTAAGACTGTTTGCGTTGACGTCGAAGTCATTGACGCCCCACTCGACTACAACATTCTGTTGGGGCGGAGCTACACCTATGCTATGTCTGTTGTCCCGTCCGCGGTCTTTCGCAAGATGTCTTTCCACCATAATGGAAAGATAGTCACCATTGACCAGTTGACATATCATGAGCCTCCCTCTCAGACCTCCTCTGAGACCACCATCTCTTCTGTAGCCAACAAGCAAACCGTCGATTCCCTGACCAGTGTCTCCCCCGGCGTTTACAAGGACTCCTCCCTGCTTGGAACTTTTCCTTGTCTTCCCCCTCCTCCTATCCCTGATCCCAACTTGTCAAATGTTTGCATGATGCAATCGTCTCAGGCCACCCTCAAACGGCCTGCTTCGGCTAGTCCGCAACCGCCCCTTCGCCCTCCGCAACCCGCTCCTAGCCATACTTCTCCGCCAACTGGACCTCCTCCTTCTGGCCTTCCTCCTACAGCTGGTATCCCTGAACCCCTTTACCCCCCTGGCTCGGTTCCCCCTGGCCTTAACCATCTCGGAGCCGTCCCTCCTGGCCATTACCCTGCTGGACAGATCCCCTTCCTGGCTCCCCCTCCCGGAGTATATTCTGTCCCCGTCATGGCCACCCTCTCCCTTCCTAACCTGACCTTGGGCATTCCAGTCTGGTACCTTGATCCCCCAGTCGCCACCCCTCCTGGTCACCCCAAACCCTACATGGCTTTGACACCGGTCCAACTGGTCCCCCTCGCTTCTTCCGTTGCTACTGTGCCTCCAGCACCTCCACAGGATCCCTCTCCTGTCGTGACAGCTCCTGAGAAGAAACGCAAAGCTCGTAAGGGGGCACCAAAAGATAAGACCACCACGACTGACCCGACCCCTCCCCAACCTGCCAAGCCCTGTGCCTTGTGCGATGTCGCCGGTCATGCCACCCATGCTTGTCCCGAGTTGCCCCGTATCCAGCCCATGGTTAAAGTCGCATTCCCCGAATCTACGGCCCCTAAAGCCTCCTCTTCGTCCGTAACCAAGAACCCCAAGACTCTCCGCACCAACAAACCGTGCGCCTTGTGCGGTGTCCATGGCCACTACTCCCACCGCTGTCCTCACCTGACGCATTATCGCGCCTCTTTAGAGGTCATTCGAGAGTACGAGGTTGAACATAATCAATCTGCCTCTCCCATCCTCGCACAGTATGCTTCAGGCCAACCCGAGGATCCTCCCGCTCCCATTGTCATCCCTCCCCCCGATGTTTAGATGACGGAGTCTACGGTAACCATCCTTTACCTATCCTCCTCTACAAGAAACTCGGAGCCTAGCCCGCCTGCATCCTCCCCTGTTGTGACCCTTGATCACTCGATTCCCCCTCATACTCGAGATCACTCCACTGGTGTCTCTGTTGACTTCCGCAGCCCGAGTCCTCACCATGTTTCCGATAGCTCTCATACACCTTCTTGTTTGAGTCTTGCTCATCCTGCCACTTCCCCCTCCTCCTGCCATTGCCGCTCGATGACTTCTGTACCCTCACGCTGCCGTCATCTCCTTTCATCCCCTCATTTATTGTCTTGTCACACCATTTTGCAGGACCCCCCGTCCACACCCTTTATCGGTTATGACGATGGTGCAAGTCGCTACTCCAGGAATCTTGCCTCAGCAGGTTGGGCCATCTTCACCCCCTTGCATGACCTCGTTCTTTCTAACGGGGTATGCATTGGTTCTGCCACCAACAATCAGGCCGAATATGATGCAGTGCGTGGCCTATTAGCCGATGCCCTCTTTCATCGCATCCTCCATCTGCACGTTCGTTTGGATTCCCTGCTTCTTGTACTGCAACTAAATGGTGTTTATCGTGTGCATAACCCTGTGCTGTTTAGACGCTATTTACGAGTGAAAGTCTTAATACGTGCGTTTGAAACCATAACTTTCAACCATGTACCCCGAGACCAGAATCACTACGTAGATAGTATTGCAAACCATGTTCTAGATTGGCATTTATCACACACATTTCATACAAGACAATAACATTAAATCAACCATCAAAAGACGATACATATCCATAATATGTGTCGCAAAGCATACATTTAGAGTCCATATACTCCGATACATATGACATGCCCATAGCATGTTACAAACAAAAAGCCAAAAATTGGGGACACCACCTGCCCCTACATACATCATAGGGGGCACCACCTGCCCCTACATACATCAAAGGGGGCACCACATGCCCCACCCCTAATCACTATCTGGAGGATCCCGAGCCAATGGCTCTGCCCCTGCAGCCTGTAGATCGCGCATCGCATGACCGGCTATCGCCATGCACCGCATGACACCTCGCCACTCCGAGGGTACACCAACACACGGCTCTATGAACTGGTCGTCCAAATCCTGCCACCCACGCTCTGATACTCCGGTCAACAACCGTTCACATCTACATCGGATATCCTCCAACCGGGCAGCTGCATCCTAATTTTGTGCTGCTCTCGAACCACTTGGACCTGTAGCCCCAGACGCTGCCGGTCGTCCCATATATCCGGCCGGTTTCACCGGTGCTATATCTGCATACCAAAAGTGCATGAATCAGTACCTTACTCTACTATTCAAAATAATTTAACATGCCCATACAAGAATAGCAATCTGTCACTTACCATCGGGCCCCCAGACTCGACCAGGCGGAAGTGGCAGGTCCGGATCCCCACAATAACTCATCCCACTATAGGGATAGTCGTCTATGTACAAAGGCATCTGATCCCAATGGGCAAAAAACTCCGGTCGAAATACTCGCCCGACCACCCCTCCTCCTCCTCTGCACAGTAGCCGTCCCCAACAGCGCATCCTGGGCTCTCTCGGGCCCCCATCTGGAAGCTGTACATGAGGCCTCAAGGTCGGGATCTTCTCAAAGAAGAAGGCGCACAACAAAGTCCCATATGCACAGTCATGGTTCATCTGCCGCCTGCATAGTGACAACTGTCGCTTTAGCGACACCAACAGCATTTGGGCCCACCCATAGTAGGTCCCACCCAATACACTTTCCACTAACATCATCTGCCCCCCAGTGATGTGATGGAACGCCTGGCTGCCCAGGATTCGCAGCACAGCTGCGGCCACTGCACGAGTTTCTAGCCTCTCTAGATCCCCAATCGATATTCGAGTCCCCTTGACTTGGAGACCCGGTCGACCGTGGTGTTCCACGAACTCCATGATATGTCGCCCACGCGGCAACACTAACTGTGTGTTTCCCACCATCCCCAGTGGCGGAAGACCGGTCAGGAAGTACACGTCCTGGACCGTCAGTTCGATCCTGTGCCCCTGCACCACAAAGATCTCCTGATCTGGATCCCAATAACTGATAATCCGGGCCAGTAACGGTTCCCCTGCTCTCATCAATGGGTTCTCCACAAACTTAAGAACCCCAAATCTCGCCAACACACGACAGACGCCCTGATCCGCCTGGATCTCTGTCCGAAGTGTCCCCAGATCTCTCTCTCTCCAGTTGACCCGTAACTCTGCCATACCTGCACAAACACATCACATTTGTCAGCGTTCAGATCGGGCAAACCATAACCAAACACCAAAACCCAGCTTCCAGCCATAAAACAGCACCAAAACTCCCTCATCTGCCAGGTCGCAGTTTTCTGCCATTTTCTGGACCAGGTCGCACTTTTTGCCCTCAAACCTGCGTCCTGGGTCGCACTTTTTGCCCCAAAAAGTGCGACCCGACCGTAGAGATGAAGGAGGGGTTGTTTCTGGAAGGTTGGGCCCTAAACTGAAAAAGTAATCCATCAAAATGCAAGAGCAAGGTTAGGCCTCTTACCTCCAACTGACAGATCTCGATTCTAACGGTCGGTTTGTCCGCTACGTTCGCCGCAAGATTTAGGGCCTTCCCTCCTCTCCACATTCACCACAACAACAATAGCAAATGAATGATTTTGGAGGGAAAACTGCCTTATTAAAAGAGAACCCCTGTTTCTTCTTTCGACTGCTGCGATCACACCGTAGCCCCGTTCGACGAACCGTCAGAACCGCTAGAAAGATCTCACCGAGCTCTCAAATGGGTTCCCATTAGTTTTTGGTGATTTGATACTTCACCCGGACACATTTTGTCCAAGAAGGGTCACTTTACCGCTCCTTAAAATCGAATTTCCTCACTTGCGACACTTGTACTTGGGGCACCATAATGCCCCCTTACTTGTCCATGTTCGTGACGATTTTCGTCATGAGTGCCCACCTTGTACTCATGTTTCCATGGTCCCCCATTGGGGCCTTTATTGTGTGGCAGCACTATCGTGTCGCCCTTGGTTAGAGCATCCAAGTTGAGTCATCATCGCATTCATGGAGTCTATCCGGCGTACCTTTGTACCCCACCATAACCCTCCTTCCGTTATTGCTTGGTTCCTCTCTTGTGTCGCATATCATGACCTTCAACCTCACTGTCCCCTATCCCTTATGATGTTGTGTCGGTCGCTGCCATGTCATTCATGCCCTTTATGCTCTAACAAGGGAATTCGTTCACTCGCCACCCCACCCTTTCCATTCCGCCATCATCATTAGTGTCAGTCTGTCCGTCACTCTACTATTTTCTCTCGTGCCTTAGTTGAGGATCTCTCATTACCTCACCTATGGCGGACCTCCTTCTGTCGACATCAGCTCATTCATTCCAGAAGCCAGGTCTAGAGGGCGGTGTACCTTGGTTCCAGCTTCCACTATTGTTCGGTGCCTCGGATCAGGCAAAGGGATCTCTTCTTCCCCTTTTGACTTGATTGTTTCTCCAGCTCCTTTCAGCATGATCGAGATCCGTATACTTGATGGTTCAGTGATCCAGCAGCAGCTCTTGATGATTCCCGGGTGTGTGTGAGATGTCTCAACCCTCATGAGGGGGTGGCCCTGCAGGTAGCCCCCCACATGCCCGGATGACCTCTTCTTTGCAGCCTTCGATGCCGCTCCAGATTTTGATGATGTTGGCCTTAGCCACTTGCAGCGCCTCTTTGATTTGCATGTATCGGTCAGATTTTGTGAGCCCTTCCCCATTTACAGGGGGCATTTGGGTTGTATTTATCTCATGTACTCAGATATTCTTGTACTAGTCCTGGCTGTTATCCCAGGCACAGCATGTATGTGAGACTCTTCATTGTATTCTTATCTGGCTCCTGATTATGCCAGCTGTACTCTATGGTTTGGTCCCTTGTTTACTGGACACACTATTCTTTTGTACTTTGTCTCGGCGGGCATAGGTATGCCTCCCCCGCCTCCTTCAGCACAGGTACCCTCTCATAAAAAGAGACTTGTTGCACCTACGAGTCTCGTCTCCTCAGGGTCTAGTCCTTCAGCACACTATCTACCTCACATTTCTCTCTCTGACATCCCTTTTGTTGTCTAGTGATGGTATTCTTACAACGTACTTCGGTCATACGATTTGCTCCTGACACTCGCACGCTGGGGGGCAATCTGTTACACCATTTTTTGGTCATCTAACCTTTCATCATTAGATGGACCCAAGTACACCATGTAAGACCAGTTTTACCCCAAGTAAAACTGCTTTCACTATGTTAATTAGGAAACCCCAAAAGGAAATATTAAAAAAACCTATATTTGTTTGATTTTCCTCAAGGAATAATTAATTAAACCATAATTTAATTATTATTCCCAGTCATGTTTAACCCAAACACAAAGAAATTAATGAGATAAACCCATAGTTATCTTATTATTTTCTAGGAATAATTATTTAAATATTATTTAGATAATATTCCTTGTTAAATATGACCAAATCAACCACCATTAATCAAATAAATCATTATTTATTTGATTATATCCCAACCACTTCCTTAAAAAGATAAATAAATCATTTATTTAGTTATTTTTCACTAATCAAGGGATTTGACCCAAGTCAAACACCCTTTCCCTCCAACAAATAATAATAAAATATTCCATAGAGGTGGATCTAGATTTGGTTAACATTATGCACCAAGATCTAGAATGACCCAATATTTTGTTATAAATAGGAGGGTTTTCCCCTTCATTCTTCACCTTTTGTTGCATATTAGATCACTCTGGATCTATACACTTGGTCTCATTTCTGCCATTTTGTTCCCATTGAGCTCTACCTTCTACATTGGGTTTTCTACATCTACAAGAGAGAGAAAGCTTAGATCTGAAGTGCTGAGGACTACAAAGAACCCATCCCATTGAGGAGATCTGGATACACCTTCTTGTTTCCTCCCAGGTGCCCCGTAATATAAAAATTCATTCAAAAATCGTGTTCTTGTCTTGTCTGTTGGATGCATGGAGCAAACTCTTTACTTCACTGCTTAATATCTTTCCATTTATAGATCTGTTTTGTTGCAGCACTTTAACTACTAATTGCAGATCTGAAGATGTTTTGCAGCCATTATTGTTGTTAGGGCTATTAGTTATGCGTAGCTAAAGTGGTTCTTTTTCGTACGCTTCGACAAAGAATTCATACTAACAACCGGTATTAATGCGGGGGAGCCTGCATTTTTAACTTCTATAAGCTTCAGGAAACACTATTATTGATGGGTGCAACAGTTCTGTGGTTCCCGAAAGTGGAGCGGAAAGCCTAGCGGTCTCTAGAGAAAAGACCATGCTATGGCATCAAAGGCTTGGACATATTGGAGAGAAGGGCCTTCAGATACTACATGGAAATGGTATGGTAGAAGGTATGTCTAATTGCTCTCTGGATTTCAATTTCTGTGAACATTGTGTATATGGGAAGCAGAATCGGGTGAGTTTTCCTTCTGGTGCTAAGAGGGCGAACAAGATATTAGAGCTTGTGCACAGTGATGTGTTTGGACCTGTGTCGGTTCCATCACTAGGTAAGTCTATGTACTATGTTTCATTCATAGATGACTTCTCAAGGAATACATGGATATATTTCTTGAGGAATAAATCTGAAGTCTTTGACAAATTTAAAGAATTTAAGGCTCTGGTGGAAAACCAGACAGAGAAGAAGATAAAGGCATTGAGGACATATAATGGTGGGGAGTTCTGCAAGAAGGAATTTGAAGAGTTCTGTAAGAAGTGTGGTATAGCACGACAGAAGACTACTCCATACACACCGCAGCAAAATGGAGTTGCAGAAAGAATGAACAGAACACTGATGGAAAAGGCAAGAAGCATGCTCATTGGTACCGGGTTAGGACAAGAATTCTGGGCAGAGGCAGTGGAGACTGCATGCTATCTGGTTAACAGATCACCTTCATCAGTGTTGGAGGATAAGACTCCACGTGAGGTATGGACTGGTAAGAAACCCTCTCTTTCACATCTAAGGGTATTTGGATGTGATGCATATGTACATGTTCCAAAGGAGAAAAGGACCAAGTTAGATAATAAATCTGAAAGGTGCATCTTTATTGGGTATAAGGATGGTTTAAAGGGTTACAAGCTTTGGAACCCAGAAACAAGGAAGGTTGTGTACAGCCGAGATGTGGTGTTTAGAGAGGTGAAAGATATTGTTAAACATGAAGTCCTACCAAAGGAACCTGAGAAGATAGAGTTTGAGCTAAAGGAGGATGAATCAGACTCTACAATAGAAGAAGACTCAAAAGATGAAGAGCCACAAACTCCAGCTTTGAGAAGATCAGTTCGGGAAAGAAGGCAACCAGAAAGGTATAGTCCATTTTCTTTCTGTTCAGGTTTTGCATGTGGATGATATGTTGTTGATTGGAAATGACAAAGAAATTATCCAAGATTTGAAGACCCAACTGTTCTCCAAATTCGACATGAAGGATCTTGGTGCTGCAAACTATATTTGGGCATGGAAATTAAGAGAGATCGGGCAAAGAGGAAGCTCTGGTTAAACCAGAGGAAGTATGTCGAGACTATATTGCAAAGGTTCAATATGCAGGATAGTAAACCGATTGAATGTTCCTATTCACAGCGGGTGTAAAAATTTATGCGCTGAACGGTGTCGAACACGAAAGGAGTATATGTCCCGTGTTCCATATGCAAGTGCAGTGGGTAGCCTGATGTATGCAATGGTATGTACTAGACCAGACATTGCACATGTTGTGGGAGTATTGAGCAGGTTTATGTCAAACCCAGGGAAGGAGCATTGGACAGCAGTGAAGCGGGTTTTCAGATATTTACGTGGCACTAGTGATTATGGCTTGTGCTACCAGGGAAGACCAGGATTGGAAAGAATGTTGGACATTCGTGGTTTTGTTGATTCAGACTGGGCTAGAGATCTGGACCAAAGAAGATCTACAAGTGGGTATGTGTTTAGCTTATTTGGAGGCGCAGTCAGTTGGATGAGTAAAAGACAGTCTGTAGTGGCTCTTTCAACTACAGAGGCAGAATACATAGCAGCCACTCATGCAAGCAAGGAAGCAGTTTGGTTGCAGAGATTGTGTTCAAGTATGGGGTTGGTACAGCAAGCTATAAGGATAGGCTGTGATAGCCAAAGTGCAATTTTCTTGGCTAAGAACCCTGCTTATCATTCAAAGACAAAGCACATTGATGTTCAATATCACTTTGTTAGAGATATGGTTGAGGCTAAAAGGGTGTTGCTGGTAAAGGTGGACACTTTGAAGAATGTTGCGGATGCATTGACAAAGTCTGTGAGCACTCAGAAGTTCTCTTGGTGTAGAGAAACAATGGGTGTTGAAGAATTGGGCCAATGACTAAGCCCTCCTGTGGCCCCCCGTGGAAAGAAAACAACAAGTGGGAGAATGTTGGGTATGTGTTATATTCTTTCCACGACTTGGTCCGTAATTTCCGGCGGGTAGTCCGCGTCCATGTTTTTGCGCATGGTTTTGCACATGGTATTGGGGTATGATGGTTTTCGGCCCCTGGTATTTTTGTAGATCCGGTCAAGGGAACTACGGTTATGTTCTAATCCAGGGTTTATGGATTGGGGTTCATGTATGCTTCGGCATGTATATATATGTGTGTTGTAACACTAAAAGGAATATAATGAAAAATCAAGCTGGTCGTCCCGATTTGGGATCCAGGGGAAAATCTCTGTGTTTATCAATTTTATGTTTTATGCTCTCGCTATTGTTTATTTTCTGTTATAAGATTCGTGTGTAGATAATTTCTGTTCAGGGTTAAAACCTACAAAACCAATGACAATGTCATATGAAGACTCGACGAAGTTGGATCGAAAGGAAAAGAGCACAATATGGTTGTGTATATTAGATTTGGTATTGTTGAATGTATCTGGGGAAGATACAATGAAGACTTTGTGGGTCAAGTTAGGGACTTTGTACCAATCTAAGTCTCTGGTGAATAAATTTTTCCTACGGAAAAAGTTGTATAACCTAATGATGAAGGATGGAGACTTGGTGGTAGAGCATATGAATGCCTTCAATACCGTGGTAAGTTAGTTTTCATCTGTTGATATTAAAATCTTAGATGAAGATAAGTACATCAGTTTGTTGTGTTCTCCACCAAATTCCTGGGACAGTCTGGTTATTGCAATAGGTAGCAACACAACTACCTTGAATATTGTTGAAATAGTCTCATCCTTGCTATTGGAGGAAATCAGATGAAGAAATATGGATGGCCAGAATGAAGATGCCTTATCTGTATAAGGAAGGTCCCAGAACATAAACAAAAATAAGTTTTTGAGTGGGAAATGTAAATCTAGAGGGAGATCTAAATCTCCATGAAAGCATGTAAAGGTGTGAAAGAAATGTGGAAAGGAAGGGCACTAAAAAAAGGACTGCAGATCTAAAGCTCCTGAGAAAGGAAAGGCATCTGATGATTCTCCTTCTACATAAGAAAAAACCACCTCAGATGAAGGTGGGGATGTGTATTTAGCTTCTTCTTCAAATACACACGTATATCATGAGGCATGGTTGATTGAATTGGGTGCATCCTTTGAATTCACTCCCCATAGGGAGTGGTTCTACAAGTATGAGAAGTATAATGGTGGTGATGTCTTCTTAGGAGATGATAGGAAGGCTAGAACCATCGGATGTGGAAAAGTCAAGCTGAAGCTGCAAGGTGGAAGGATTAGAACACTTCCCGGTGTTCTTCATATACCTACATTGGCCATATATTTGATTTTTGTAAGCAAGATGGATAATGCAGGTGTAAAAACAATGTTCGATAAATATACTTGCAAGATGGTTTGGGGAGCACTAGTATTATTTATTTATTAATGAAAACAAAATTATTGTGAGTTCCATATATTGTAATGCAATGAATAGTGTCTCCACTTCCTTAAAGCTTGCACAATAGCATAAAATTATTGATCATATACACAATACTTCTTTTTATCGTCATTCAACTTCTCACTGAAGAGTGATATTGGTTTTCCTTCTAGACTTAAAACTGCCCCAATTGTTATCCCACTTGTATCATAGTCAACTTAGAAGACTCTATCAAACTTTGGAACCTCCAAAATGAGTTTCTGTGTCACCTTTATTTTCAAATATGCAAATTATTTCCTTGCTGCTAAAATTTCAAATGAATTTCATGGTAGAAGCTTGAAAATCCATGGAAGATCCTAAATAGATTGAGGTTTTAGCCAACCAAGATAGCCTCCACCTTCTCAGAATCCATCTTCAAGCCTTCCTTAGAAATAAAAAACCTCAAGTACACAAAATCATTGTGTATAAATGTACATTTCAGCAAGTTGATCAAGAATTTCTCTTCCTTCAACCGCTGTAACACTTTTCTCACATATTCCAAGTGCTCTTTTTTTTGTTGATGAAAATCAAAATTCCATATAAGTATACTACAAAATATTTTCCCAAGAATGGTTTCAATACCTCATTCATGATCCTCATGAATTTGCTAGGGGAATTACTTAGCCCAAATGGCATAACCAACCATTAAAACAATCCATCCTTTGTATTGAAAGTAGTCTTCCACTCATAACTTTCCCTGCTCCGGATTTGATGATAACCACTCTTAAATTCTATCTTAGTGAAGTATGTAGACCCACTCAAACAATCCATAATATCCTCCATCCTTGGCAAGGAAATCAATACTTGATGGTTATCCTATTAATGGATCTCAAATTTGTGCACATTCTTGATTCACCTATTTTCCTAGGAGTCAATATTGATGGCGCAACATATGGATTCAAAATTTCTCCTATTAATCCTCTATCAAGAAAATATTTTGCTGATCCAGGTGGATATCGGTGGCCACCCACCTATTCCATTTGGACCAGCACCATCAATTCTTGCAGCTTTTCATATTCAGCACAACTTACTATTTTTAGCAGGTTTTCAGGTCCTCCACTCTCGGAGCCGTTTTGGGGGCTTAATGATCTAGGTGGATATTGGTGGCCACCCACCTATTCCATTTGAACCCCCATCTTCAATTCTTTCAATTTTCAAGTTGCAACAAAACTTACTATTTTTAGCAGTTTTTCGGGTCCTGAACTTCCGGAGCCATTTTGAGGCCCTAAACGACGTTTTTTGGGCATCGCGCCGCCAGCGATTTTGTTCATTAGATCTGTCCCGAAAGTTGTATTCCTCGGATAGAGCTTTCTAATGATGTATCATATGCGTCAAACGGAGATAGTACGCCAAAGTTATGCCCCCGGGAAGTTGAACCACCAATTTACCCAAATGGGCGCCCACAGTTTTGGCGCCTCATCTCCTACGGTTAGGTTTTTGGAGGTTTCAGATTCTACATTGTTTCTCAACAATAAATAGGCCCTCGAGCCTCATTGTAACACAGTTCAGAGGTCTGTAGCCACCACATCTCTTCTCAGAGATTCGCTACCAGCACCCTAGCTATTTTATTTCCATTATGTCTATAAGCATATTTCTGTTATTTGATATTAATGAAATGACGCATTATTTCCGCTGCATATCTATGTTTATGGTTATTTCTGTATTCTGTTGCGTTCCTGCATAAATCCGGATCAGTGGTATCAGAGCGGGTCTTCTCTTTCTTTGTTTTTCTTTGCATGTCCCCAACGCGGTCAGGGTATAAGGAGTTAGGGCTCGATCTGGTTGAACCCTTGCAAGATCAGCCTCGCAAACCCCGACGACCTCCCATGGCGGAAGAAAGGAAAGACGAGGGAGCAGGAGATCCTATCAAAATACTGCTCGAGGAGGCCCTCGAGAAACAAAGGAACGTGATGATGGATAACTTTGCTCAAATCCTTCAATGACTGCCCACATATGGCGCATCTGCATCCAACAGCCACTCTGGAGGCGCCACTCCCTTCAAGGTACAGGTAAACTTTGACATTCCTATATTTGAAGGAAAAATAGATGCAGACGCTGTAGACAGATGGTTAAATTTGTTGGAAGGGTATTTCTCGGTCCATGACTTCTCTGACCGAGAAAAAGATTATTTTTGCACTCCTCAAAGCTGCCCCCCATGTCAAAGACTGGTGGGAAACCTACCGTGAGCAAGAGGGCGAAGGGGAACCCTCTCTGTTCTCGGCCACACCCACTTGGAATTCGTTCCGAGACGGCATCAAGGAACAATATTATCCTGTGGGGAGCTATGAAGACAAATAAATCCAATGGACCACGCTGCGGCAACAAAAGGATCAAGATGTGCACGAACTGACGAATCTGTTCCATACCCTGCGCACAAAGTTGGGTATTAAAGATTCAGAGAAACATTTGGTCCTCAAGTACCGTGGCTGTCTGCACAAACACATTCAGGAGGAAATGGAGTTCCTCGACATTACATCACTTGGCACGGCATATCGCTATGCCGCCAAGATCGAGCAGAAATTTAAGCAGAAGAAGCGGGACTTTGGATCTGCAAATCCGAAAGGTGCCCCCGAACCGAAGAACAAGGAGCAAGGCCAAAGCAATGCGACTCAAAAAAACACCACAAATCCAAAGAAGGACACAGGGAAGTGGTGTGAATTTCATAACAGCCCCACTCACAGCACAAGCGAGTGTCGGGCCAAACAGTCTTTGGTGGCCGAACTAAAGGCACCCGAATCAGATGCATTTTCTGATCCTGACTTAGAACCAGACAAAGGCAATGACAAAGGGAAGCAGATCATCGATGCGGATCCCAGTGCCATTGTTGCCACCACCAAGATCCAGAAGGAGGGTCCAGAGGATCCAGAGGAGGGGGAGAGCCTCTTCCAGTCGCAGATGTGGGTAAAGGGTTCTCCGCTGCAATTTATCGTCGATAGCGGAAGCCAAAAGAACCTCATTTCAACAGAGGTCATGAAGCGGCTCGGCCTACCAACCATAGCACACCCGCAGCCGTATACCATCGGATGGCTCCACCCAGGGAGAGATCTCCGCATCCGCCAGCAGTGCCGCCTTCTGTACAGTATCAAGCCATTCACGGATGAGGTATTGTGTGATGTTGCTCCTCTTGATGTAGCTGATGTATTATTGGGCCAACCATACTTGTGGAGGCGACATGCTGTGTATGAGTTTAGGCCTCGTGCTGTTATTATTACTTTGGGAAATAACTTGTACAGGATACCAGAGGTAGTACCGCCTCCTGTCATCTCTTTGACTACTGCAAAACAACGCAGTAAGATTGTTTCCCAAACCAGGAAATTTATTTTCCTTACGACTCACTCACAGGGAAAGAAGAATATTGTGGCCACAACCTCGAAACAGGGCTCCCTTGCATGACTGCAGCAGATGGACAAATTTATGGAGGAATACGATGGCAATTTCTCCTCACTCATAAAGGTTCCTCTACACTGTCAGGACAAGCACTCCATTGATTTGACTCCCAACGCACCACCACATGATGTTGCCATACATCCTGCAATTACACATACAGAATCCAAACATGTACTGTCTACGATTGATAAAGAAACAAAATTTACTAAACGCATCCAGCATGTCCACCCGCAGGTCCATGACATCTTCAATACATCTAATACTCAGTTCAATAGAATTTGCCTCATCTCATGGAGGATCTCAACGCAATGGGGACCATTGCTTCCTAGGGAGGGAGGAATGATCTAGGTGGATATCGGTGGCCACCCACCTATTCCATTTGGACCAGCACCATCAATTCTTGCAGCTTTTCACATTCAGCACAACTTACTATTTTAGCAGGTTTTCGGGTCCTCCACTCTCGGAGCCATTTTTGGGGCTTAATGATCCAGGTGGATGTTGGTGGCCACCCACCTATTCCATTTGAACCCCCCTCTTCAATTCTTTCAATTTTCAAGTTGCAACAAAACTTACTATTTTTAGCAGTTTTTCGGGTCCTGAACTTCCGGAGCCATTTTTCGGGTCCTGAACTTCCGGAGTCATGTATGCGTAAATCAAGGAGTCGTACTATAGTTGAGGAATATGTAGTTAAATCCTTTCCATTGGAGTTCTTCAATGGATCTTCTCGCATTGGAACATGTGGAGGAGGGGAAATATTCTTCTTATTTGAAAATCACTTCTTCAAACAAAAAAATGGTCTAGGTTGAGGCTCTAATAATTATCCAGAGCTCTATAGTCTGAAACTCCAATTATTGAAAAAGGGTGCCGATAATTGCATATTGCTGGAGACTTTTGTGTGGTAATAAACTTGTTTAAACAACAATCAAATTGTCATGTGCACACACCACGGTTTATGTTAGAAGAATTATTATTGCTGAAAAGGAATTTTGATGCTATTTCATGTCACCACATTTACAGAGAATGAAACACTCATTTTGATGCATTTTCCAAGGAAGCAACGTAATAGGTTAGGGGAATTTGGTACATTTCAGAATAGACAAATGACTCTCCCTATGCATATTACCATCAACCTTTCATAGAATTCTCTTAGGATGGGAACCCACAACCATGATCGACCCTTCAAAAATTTTACTACAAAGATAACTTTTTTTCTTTTTGTTTATAGCTACACACATGATGACACATCACAACCATGTTACACTCTTCAATCTTTTTGCTAGAGTGAACATACTTGTGTTTTTTTTTTGTCTACAATTACAGATCAATTGGATTTCGAAATAATTATTTATATAATGTATAAAGTATGTATGAGATGTAGAAACACCACTTTATAGTGTTCAATTGGATTTGGCTCAGAGACCTTTTGGGTTCGTGAAACATTTAAAAGGAGTCGACCCTATTATTTTATGTTTTTTTTGTATTTTTTTTAATTATATAGTGACACAATTGATTGTGAATTTTCATTGTTTAAATTGAGTTTTTGAATGTATAAATAGATTCAATACTCTAAAAAATGCAAGCAAGATTATGGAGACTACATAGTTCAAATTTGTAGTTCCAACAAATCCTTACTAAACTTGATGCAATATTGACCAAAAAAACATACCAAAATAAAACCAAAACGTAGAAAAACTAAACTATTCATTATTAAAATGAACTGATTTAAAGGAAAGTAGTTTAACCAAATCACCTACAAACCTAAACTCAATTATGTTTAATTATTAAAAAATAATATTAAAATAATAATATAAACCTAAAAGCTTATAGTTTCCCATAAAAATATTTATTTTCTATTATAATATTCCAAACATGTATTTGATTGTGAATTTTCATTATTTAAATTGTTTTTGAAATGTATAATTAGATTCAATACTTTAAAAAAATTGAAAACAAAAATATAATTCGAATTTGTAATTTCAACAAATTTTTACCAAACTTTATGTAATATTGACTAAAAAAATATAAAAAAAAAACAAAACATAAAAAAATTAAACTATGTATTAAAAAAATGAATTAGTTAAAAAAAATAATTTAACCAATTCATTTACACGCCTAAAGTCATTTTAATCTAATTATGAAAAAATAATATAAACCTAAAAGTTTATAATTGTCATAAAAATATATATATTTTTTAATTATAATATTCCAAACATGTTTTCTATTTAAAAAATAACTATTATTTGTAATGGGTAAAGAATAATGAGAATGAATTAACCAGTGAAATGAACCCTTTTTTGGGAGTTCAATTTTTTCCTCAATTTTTTTTGCATATCTATTTTCGTAATTTATATATATATATATATATTTTTTAAAATATACAAAATTTAAATAAAAAATTTAACCACACACCTTTAACAAATCACTCACCCATATAAAAATTATGATTTTTTTAAATTTTTGTTTAACAAAAAAAAATCAGTTAGCCATTTTAGCTAATTTTGAAAATAAACTACTCAACAATATATATATATATATATATATATATATATATATATAATTCTTTATATTAACTTTTATTTTTAAATAACAATTCAATTTATCACTTTTAATTAATTTCCAACATAAGTTAGTCAACAACACTCTACCTTTTAAATTTAAACCTTAACTATTTAACAGAGAAACTGTTTAATGGGCACGTCGGCGCACACCGAGCTCTTATCAGGTAGCATGCTCTTTATATATATATATAT
Organism: Pinus albicaulis; assembly: GCA_034641835.2. Classification (NCBI taxonomy): domain Eukaryota; kingdom Viridiplantae; phylum Streptophyta; class Pinopsida; order Pinales; family Pinaceae; genus Pinus; species Pinus albicaulis. The sequence continues at coordinate 17,830 of JAXQQM020058781.1, forward strand.
GCATACTACACCATATATATATATATATATATGCATACTACACCATATTCACTAAAAAGTTTCTCAAACATCGACGATCCTCCATAGTCCGCGCCTCGATACAGAATTCAATTTGTGGCGTTTTGGTATTTAAGCGAATCAGATCTTAGGGTTGTTGTAAATTTGCTCACAGTCTGAGTTTATTTGCAAGAGTTCTGTCTTCGTCTCTGTAAGTCGCTTTCTCTGTTCCTGTCTTACTTTTTTTATTATGTGTCAGATTTTATGTTCTCATGAAATGAATTTGGTGTAGGCAGTGCTTTAATATGGATTCAGAGCAGGGGAAGCTCTTTATTGGTGGAATATCATTGGACACAACAGAGGAACGATTGAAAGATTATTTCAGGAGGTTTGGAGATGTTGTTGAAGTAGATATTAAAAAGGATAAGATGACAGGCAGGCTGCGGGGGTTTGGGTTTATTGTTTTTGCAGATCCAGCTGTGGCAGACAGGGTTCTCTTAGAAAAGCACAACATTGATGGTCGAATGGTAACTTGCTTTTCTGTTTAATTTTTTCTCTTGAACAGTTGGAAGAGGTTTTAATCAAATGATGACTTAGTTCTTGTTTTTTGTTTTTTTATCAAAAAAAATAGGTGGAGGCGAAAAAAGCAATTTCCAGAGATGAGCTGCATAGAATGAGCATAGCTAGGAATAGGAGCAATACAGTTGGTAATGGTAACCGTGTTCAAAGTAGAACAAAGAAAATATTCGTGGGTGGCTTAGCAGCTACAGTCACTGAGAATGATATGAGAAATTATTTTCAGCAGTTTGGCACAATTACCAATGCTGTTGTAATGTTTGATCCCAACACTCAAGCATCTAGAGGGTTTGGCTTCATCAACTATGACTCAGAAAATGCTGTAGATTTAGTTCTACAAAATCCCTTTCATCAACTTAATGGGAAGACGGTGGAAGTCAAACAAGCATTTTCCAGGATGTTCTCTGATGGTCATATTGGGCTTCCTGCCAGCGCGGGTAGAGAAGGTAATTTCGGTGCCAGTAATGCTCACGTCTTCAATTCAACACATGTTCCTCCAGTGAACAGTAGTTATGGTTACTCCTCGTACGGACCCAATGGATACAATACTACGAACTATAGAAGTGGTGCAGGATATGGAGCTGCCTTCAATGGAGGTAGCTATGATAACACTACTTTTATGAACCATAATCCTACCTATGTTGGAGTTCCCAATAGTTATGGGGCTCCCATTAGCTATGGAGTTCCCATTAGCTATGTTGGAAGTACATATAGCTCTGTTGGATATGGAGGCGGAGAGACGGGGAGTGGGGGCATAAGTCATTATGGGGCAGCTCAAGTTGACAATGGACAGTCAAATGGCAGCGACGTTCATTATGCTGCACAAAACGGTGGATATGAAACAGGGTTTGCGCCACATGGCTGAGATGAACTCAGAGTTTCCGAATTTAATATAAACTGCAGATTTTAATAGGCTATTGTTATTTATAAAATTTGTACGTTCAGTTTCATAATTTTTTTTTAAAACTTGAGAAATAGTCATATTATTCTATTTGACAACAATTTTTGTTTTTTTAAAGTAGTGTGTGTGTTTCAAACATTTATTAGTTTTTTAATTTTGTAATGATAAATTTTGTATGGGTTTACATTGTCAGGATTCCGTTATTTTTTTTTGTTTGACTTTTGTTGGGTTTTGATGATAAGTAGCGTTGGTATTCGGGTGATTTCTTTTTATATGAAAGTAAGGTATTCCGATTAGCTATTCTAAGAAAGTTTGATGTTTAGTTTTGTTTATTATATATACAAATATATAATAAATTTTCCTTATTTGATTGGTATTCTAAAAATAAAATTAGAATAATTTGTTTTGATATTTTTATTTATGTTTTGATCTATTATGGTTTTTAAATTTTTTATTATCTAAAATTTATTTATAAATATTTTGATTCATAATATTTTATTATAGTTTTTATTAATATTTTTGTTTAATTAATTTTGAGTTTTTATAATTTTTAAGTTGAGAGGTTTATTTTACAATTCAATATAAGGGGATGCGTAAGTTTGTCTATCTGTTGGTATAGTTAATACACACCCTTTTAAAATAAAAATAAATAAATTATTTCTAAATAGAAAAATAATGCTATAATGAATATGTTGTAAAGTAATTAGAAGTAAAATATTCAATGTGGGTTATCAATAAAATATTAAATATCTATAAATTTTATATTAGTTCAAAGACTTTTTCTTGATGTATTTAGGACAAAATATTGATGTAATTGTAAGATCCAAGACCTTGTCACTATCTCCATGAAGTTGGCTCAAGTATGTTGGATAATAACCCTTGATCATGTCCTCCTAGAGAGAGAAACAATCTATAAAAATAGAAAAAAAATGTCTATTTTGCTGAGATGACACAACTGAGAAGAATATCTCGGTCAATTTCTATAATCAAGTGCGGAGGAAAGGGCTATAATTGGTACAAGAATAAAATTCATCTCAGTGAAGTCCAGTGTTGTAATTGGGTCAAGTTTTATCTATGTTTAGGGCCTATATCTATCTCTTATACTTCAGGTAGGTCGAGGGCTAGCTCAGTGAGAAAAATATCTCCAATACAGTGTGGAAGAAGGAAGCTATATAGTGTGGATGGAGGTGACTAGGTAATGAAGAAAGGAATTCTACAAAGTGTGCAAAAACGAAACAAAACAAGTCTCTGTTTTGGGCCACTAGATCTAAGATATCTTAGGAAGAGGCTAAAGGTATACAAAATGTAAAGGAGGGTTTCTACAGTAAGAAAGAGAACATGACATTGATCATCAAGTGTGTACAAGGAAGGACCGAGAAGGGGTTTCTTTAAAACTGAGCCTTGATCTAAGGAAGGCCGAAAAGCAACATACTGTCAAGGGCTATTAGTTAAGGGACTGAGCTTCGCTAAGTACTGTTGCAGTACAATGCAAAAAAGGAAGATCAACATAAGGGTCTTAGAAGAGTAGTGACAAGTGTCTTGGAGGCATATTGGTATCAAGGGTCTGTGTCATGGTTATGGTACTTGTTACTTGCTAGCTTAAATATTTTTTTTCTCTTCTAAATTTGATAATTGACTTTCCTTCTTTGTTCTAGTTCTTTCACTATTTTTTTCTCAAGCTTGAGCGACACTTTGTAAAACATCAAATTTTCTCCTTGTTTTTGGTGAAGTACAGTCACATTTCCTCCAACCACAAAAGCTTCAACGAATTGTGTAACTTGTGTTCTGGCTTCACCTCTTCTACTTGATTTTTTTCCTTCTGGGCACTCATATTTCTTGTGTCCTTCAACTCCACATACTTTACCTTTCCTCTTCGGAGACTCCCTCTACTCCCTCTACTATTACATCCTTCGCCTTTCTGTTGTCTTATCCTATTCAAATTTTCCTCTACCTTCAAGGAAATGTGATAGGCCTCATCAAAAATCCAAAAATAATGCGTACTCATATCGTCCTCTATCAAGTATTTTAGTCCATCCACGTACCTTGCAACCCTTTGGAATTATGATTCTTTTCTACTGGATCGAAATGAAAGTCTTGGAAACTCTTTGGTCTACTCATGAAAAAAGGCTTCCTTTTGTCTTAGATTCTAGACTTGTTTATACAAATTCTGTTGGTAATAACCATAAATTCCAAGTCTTGATATTTTTTAGTTGAGTATTTATAGAACATATCTCAATGCAATGAAACATTACCTTTCAATTTTTTCATCACAAATATCACCCGATTTTGATCTTGAATATTTTCATACTTGAATTATCTTTCGAGTTCTCCAATCTAATAGATGAATAAATCAACTCTTAGATTGCCACATAACAATAACTTGAACTCTTGCACTACCTCTATTGTTCAAGTATGAAATCAACCTTGCTGCTCGGTATCTCTCCTCAACATCCTATTCTTCATCTACTTCTTCTTTGGGCTCTGAATTTAATTCTACATACCCATTTTTTCTATGCTCCAACTCTTATATTCTTCATTTTAATTCTCCCAATTCTCAATCTCCTACACCTCCTCGTCCTGCTCCTATTTCTCCACATAACTCAACCCATATTTTGTGACCCAACTTGTACCTTAAACACTCTTACTGTGCAACCATCGAATAAAGATTTCTGGTACCATGTTACATGAAGAAAATCAAGATGAAAATCCAAAAAATGAAATCTTCTATGATACCACTTGACACAATCCAGACTTCTGTAGTTTTCACAACAAATTACATAATCAAAATCATTGTTACAAAATGCACATACCTATCCATTTTATTTTTTATATTGTATTAAACTAATTAAAATACTAAAGATTAATTCTAGACCTGCCCATTAGAACTCAAAATGGAATTCAAATATATTTTATTCATTCAAAATATGTTGTTACATACAAGAATTAAAATATGAGAGTGGATTCCTAAGAGTGCTTGAAATTCATATGTTGTTACACAACAATACCACACAACAACTAAAACACCCTCTCTAACTCGTACACCATCTAATCACACTCTCTCCAAATCTTGTAGAAGCTAAAACCAATACCAAAATTCCAATATACAAAAGTAAAAATCCCAAGAGCTCGAAGTTTACCAACAAAATCATTGGGTATGTGTTATATTCTTTTCCACGATTAGTCGCATGAACGGGGGCGACAACCCCCTCTGTACGTTGTGCTGGGTGCAACAAGGAGGTCACAGGGGGGACGACAACGCCCCTGTCTAGGGGTTCATAGGGGGTGGGTAGCCCCTACGCGGGGTTTAGGGTAATGTCTCGAGGTTTTTTTTTCCTTATTTTTCAGTGGGCAGACCCGCCTATGGTTTTGTGCATGCATTTGCACATGGTTTTGAGGCATGATGGTTTTTGGCTCCTGGTATTTTTTAGATCTGATCAAGGGAACTATGGTTATGTACTAATCCAAGGTTAATGGATTGGGGTTTATGAATGCTTCGGCATGTATATATATGTGTTGTAACAATAAAGGAATATAATGAAAAATCAAGCAAGTAGTCCCAGTTTTGGAATCAAGGGGAACAATCTATGTGTATCTGTTTTATGTTTTATGCTCTTGCTATTTTTTAGTCTATGTATTTAATAATTTGTTTGTAGATAATTTTTTTATAAGGTTAAAACCTACATTTGGTAGCAGAGCTGTTTGAGCTTCAAGGGGATGCCTTTGCTGCTGAGGGTTTTTTTGCTCGGGAGATCTGCGGGATTGATTCTTGCAGTGAAAGAATATGGTGAGCAGTGTAAAGATAAAGATCGAGAAATTTAATGGTCAGATTTTTGAGTTGTGGAAGCTCAAGATGGAGGGTCTACTGGTGGATAAAGATCAGTGGATTGCGGTAATCCGGTTACTAAACCTGTTGGGTATGTGTTATATTCTTTCCACGACTAAGCATGCGCGGGGGGGTAAGAGGGGGGGTGATAGCCCCCCCTGTCGGGGTCCGGGGCAGCGCCCCGACGAAAATTTCTGGTCCTTAATTTCCGGCGGGTAGTCCGCGTCCATGGTTTTGCACATGGTATTGGGGTACGATGGTTTTCGGCCCCTGGTATTTTTGTAGATCCGGTCAAGGGAACTACGGTTATGTTCTAATCCAGGGTTTATGGATTGGGGTTTATGTATGCTTCGGCATGTATATATATGTGTGTTGTAACAATAAAAGGAATATAATGAAAAATCAAGCTGGTCGTCCCGATTTGGGATCCAGGGGAAAATCTCTGTGTTTATCTGTTTTATGTTTTATGCTCTCGCTATTGTTTATTTTCTCTTATAAGATTCATGTGTAGATAATTTCTGTTCAGGGTTAAAACCTACATTTGGTATCAGAGCTGTTTCGGCTTCAAGGGGACACCTTTTCTGCTGAGGGTTTTCTGCTTGGGCCTGAAGTAGACCCTGTTCAGTGGGAGATCTGCAGGATCAATTCTTGCTGTGAAAGAAGATGGCGAGTGGCGGGAAGATAGAGATCGAGAAATTTAATGGTCACAGTTTTGAGTTGTGGAAGCTCAAGATGGAGGATCTGCTGGTGGATAAATATCAATGGATCGTGGTAGATCTAGGTACTAAACCAACGGCAATGTCCGATGAAGACTGGAAGAAACTGGATCAGAAGGCTAAGAGCACAATACAGTTGTGTGTCTCAGATTCAGTATTGTTGAATGTATCTGGGGAAGCTACGGCGAAGACCTTGTGGGACAAGCTAGGGACTTTGTATCAATCTAAGTCTCTGGTGAATAAGTTGTTCCTGCGGAAAAAGTTGTATAACATGAGGATGAAGGATGGAGACTCGGTGACAGAGCATCTGAACGCCTTCAATACTGTGGTAAGTCAGTTGTCATCTGTTGATATTAAAATCTCAGATGAAGATAAGTGCATCAGTTTGTTGTGCTCTCTACCAAACTCGTGGGATAGTCTGGTTATTGCAATAGGTAGCAATACAACTACCTTGAATTTTGATGACATTGTCTCAGCCTTGCTGTTGGAGGAAATGAGACGGAGAAATATGGAGGGTCAGAATGGAGATGCCTTATCTGTACGAGAAAGGTCCCAGAACAGAAACAAGAATAAGGTTTCGAGTGGGAGATCTAAATCTAGAGGGAGATCTAAATCTCCTGGAAATTTTGTAAAGGTGTGCTGGAAATGTGGAAAGGAAGGACACTACAAAAAGGAATGCAGATCTAAAGCTCCTGAGAAAGGAAAGGGATCTGATGAAGCTCCTTCTGCAGAGGCAAAAACCACCTCAGATGAAGGTGGGGATGTGTATTTGGCTTCTTCTTCAAATACACATGTAGATCATGAGTCATGGTTGATTGACTCAGGTGCATCCTTTCACTTCACTCCCCATTGGGAGTGGTTCTACGAGTATGAGAAATATGATGGTGGTGATGTCTTCCTAGGGGATGATAGGAAGGCCAGAATCGTCGGACGTGGAAAGGTCAAGCTGAAGCTGCAAGGTGGAAGGATTAGAACACTTTCTGGTGTTCTGCATATTCCTACATTGGCCAGAAATCTGATTTCTGTAAGCAAGATGGATGATGCAGGTGTAAAAACAGTGTTCGAGAAAGATGCCTGCAAGATGGTTCGGGGAGCACTGGTATTAATGCAAGGAGTTCAGACTGGAACTCTGTACAAGCTACAAGGTAGCATAGTTATTGATGGGTGTAATAGTTCTGTGGTTCCTGAAAGTGGGACGGAAAGCCTAGCTGTGTCTGGAGAAAAGACCATGCTATGGCATCAAAGGCTTGGACATATTGGAGAGAAGGGCCATCGGATACTGCATAGAAATGGTATGTTAGAAGGTATGTCTAATTGCTCTCTGGATTTCGATTTCTGTGAACATTGTGTATATGGGAAGCAGAATCGGGTGAGTTTTCCCTCTGGTGCTAAGAGGGAGAACAAGATATTAGAACTTGTGCACAGTGATGTGTTTGGGCCTGTGTCAGTTCCGTCACTGGGAAGGTCTGTGTACTATGTTTCATTCATAGATGACTTCTCAAGGAATACATGGATATATTTCTTGAGGAAGAAATCTAGAGTCTTTGACAAATTTAAAGAAATTAAGGCTATGGTGGAAAACCAGACAGAGAAGAAGATAAAGGTGCTGAGGACAGATAATGGTGGAGAGTTCTGCAAGAAGGAATTTGAAGAGTTCTGCAAGAAGTGTGGTATAGCACGACAGAAGACTACTCCATACACATCGCAGCAAAATGGAGTTGCAGAAAGAATGAACAGAACACTGATGGAAAAGGCAAGAAGCATGCTCAATGATGCAGGTTGGGACGAGTGCAAGGCGGAGCGGTGGAGCGCATCTTGCTCCCGGATTAACAAAATCACCTTAAAGCAGGTGTTTCAGGATAAGAATCCACATGAGGTATGCATTGGTAAGAAACCCTCTCTTTCACATCTAAGGGTATTTGGATGTGATGCATATGTACATGTTCCAAAGGAGAAAAGGACCAAGTTGGATAATAAATCTGAAAGGTGCATCTTTATTGGGTATAAGGATGGTTTAAAGAGTTACAAGCTTTGGAACCCAGAAACAAGGAAGGTTGTGTACAGTCGAGATGTGGTGTTTAGAGAAGTGAAAGATGTTGTTAAACATGAAGTCCTACCAAATGTTAAACATGAAGTCCTACCAAAGAAACCTGAGAAGATAGAGTTTGAGCTAAAGGAGGATGAATCAGACTCTACAACAGAAGAAGACTCAGAAGATGAAGAGCCACAAACTCCAGCTTTGAGAAGATCGGTTCGGGAAAGAAGGCAACCAGAAAGGTATAGTCCATCTGCTTTCTGTTCAGGTTTTGCCTTAACTATAACTGATGATGAACCCAGAACTGTCAGGGAGGCAGTAGATTGAGAGGATGGAAAACTCTGGAAGGAGGCCATGGTTGATGAAATGGCATCCTTGCACAAAAATGATGCATGGGATCTGGTGGAGTTGCCGGCTGGAAGGAAGCCCATTGGGAGCAAATGGGTATTTAAGAAGAAGATGAATGTAGAAGGCAAGGTGGAGAAATACAAAGCTCGGTTGGTAGCGAAAGGTTATTCCCAGGTGCCAGGAATTGATTTTGGTGATATTTTTTCTCCTGTTGCCAAATTTACTTCTATTAGATTACTTTTATCTGTTGCTGCTGCATTTGATTTTGAGATAGAACAGATGGATGTGAAGACATCATTTCTTCACGGGGATCTAGAAGAGGAGATCTACATGAAGCAACCTGAAGGCTTTATGGTGAAGGGTAAGAAAGAACTAGTATGCAGGTTGAAGAAATCTTTGTATGGGTTAAAACAGTCACCAAGGATGTGGTATCGGAAATTTGATACCTATATACGGGGACTTGGCTTCACCAGAAGCAAGGAGGATCACTGTGTTTATTTTAAATTAATTGGTGACCGTGTTATTTATTTGGTCTTGTATGTGGATGATATGTTGTTGATTGGAAATGACAAGAAATTATCCAAGATTTGAAGACCCAACTGTTCTCCAAATTCGACATGAAGGATCTGGGTGTTGCAAACTATATTTTGGGCATGGAAATTAAGAGAGATCGGGCAAAGAGGAAGCTCTGGTTAAACCAGAGGAAGTATGTCGAGACTATATTGCAGAGGTTCAATATGAAGGATAGTAAACCGGTGAATGTTCCTATTCTTGTAGGTGTAAAGCTGTCTGCTGAACAGTGTCCCAAGACACAAGAAGAAGAGGAGTATATGTCTCGTGTTCCATATGCAAGTGCAGTGGGTAGCCTGATGTATGCAATGGTCTGTACTAGACCAGAAATTGCACATGCAGTGGGAGTATTGAGCAGGTTTATGTCAATCCCAGGGAAGGAGCATTGGACAATAGTGAAGCGGGTTTTCAGATATTTACGTGGCACTAGTGATTATGGCTTGTGCTACCAGGGAAGACCAGGATTGGAAAGAATGTTGGACATTCGTGGTTTTGTTGATGCGGACTGGGCTGGAGATCTGGACCAAAGAAGATCTACAAGTGGGTATGTGTTTAGCCTATTTGGAGGTGCAGTCGGTTGGATGAGTAAAAGACAGTTTGTAGTGGCTCTTTCAACTACAGAGGCAGAATACATAGCAGCCACTCATGCAAGCAAGGAAGCAGTTTGGTTGCAAAGATTGTGTTCAAGTATGGGGTTGGTACAGCAAGCTATAAGGATAGACTGTGATAGCCAAAGTGCAATTTTCTTGGCTAAGAACCCCGCTTATCATTCAAAGACAAAGCACATTGATGTTCAATATCACTTTGTTAGAGATATGGTTGAGGCTAAAAGGGTGTTGCTGGTAAAGGTGGACACTTTGAAGAATGTTGCAGATGCATTAACAAAGTCTGTGAGCACTCAGAAGTTCTCTTGGTGTAGAGAAACAACGGGTGTTGAAGAATTGGGCCAATGACTAAGCCCTCCTGTGGCCCCCCGTGGAAAGAAAACAACAAGTGGGAGAATGTTGGGTATGTGTTATATTCTTTCCACGACTTGGTCCGTAATTTCCGGCGGGTAGTCCGCGTCCATGTTTTTGCGCATGGTTTTGCACATGGTATTGGGGTATGATGGTTTTCGGCCCCTGGTATTTTTGTAGATCCGGTCAAGGGAACTACGGTTATGTTCTAATCCAGGGTTTATGGATTGGGGTTCATGTATGCTTCGGCATGTATATATATGTGTGTTGTAACACTAAAAGGAATATAATGAAAAATCAAGCTGGTCGTCCCGATTTGGGATCCAGGGGAAAATCTCTGTGTTTATCAATTTTATGTTTTATGCTCTCGCTATTGTTTATTTTCTGTTATAAGATTCGTGTGTAGATAATTTCTGTTCAGGGTTAAAACCTACAAAACCAATGACAATGTCATATGAAGACTCGACGAAGTTGGATCGAAAGGAAAAGAGCACAATATGGTTGTGTATATTAGATTTGGTATTGTTGAATGTATCTGGGGAAGATACAATGAAGACTTTGTGGGTCAAGTTAGGGACTTTGTACCAATCTAAGTCTCTGGTGAATAAATTTTTCCTACGGAAAAAGTTGTATAACCTAATGATGAAGGATGGAGACTGGTGGTAGAGCACATGATATTCAGTACCGTGGTAAGTTAGTTTTCATCTGTTGATATTAAAATCTTAGATGAAGATAAGTACATCGGTTTGTTGTGAACATACCAATTGCAGGACTGAGTCCCCATTTGTTTAATGACATGCAACATAACTACTTTAAATATTGATGAGAATGAGTCATCCGCACTCATTAGGAAATGGATGAAGAAATGGATGGCGGGTGTGAGATGTATATGCACTAAGGAAGGTCCAGAACATAAAGCAAAAATAGTTGCCAGGTGGGGAGATATAATTCTAGAGGGAGATATAAATCTCTTGGAAAGTTTGTAAAGGTGTGCTGGAAATGCGGAAAGGAAGGGCACTAAAAAAAGGACTGCAGATCTAAAGCTCGTGAGAAAGGAAAGGGATCTGATGATGCTCCTTCTGCAAAGGCAAAAACCACCTCGGATGAAGGTGGGGATGTGTATTTAGCTTATTTATTAAATACACACAGTATATGAGAGGCATGAGTTAGGTTGAATGGGTGCATCATGAATGCTCCCAGGGTGGTTCCTGCAATATGAGAGAGGCATAATGGTGGTGATGTCTTCTTAGGTGATGATAGGAAGGCCAGAATCATCGGACGTGGAAAAGTCAAACTGAAGTTGCAAGGTGGAAGAATTAGAACACTTCCTGGTGTTATGCACATTCCTGCATTGGCAATAAATTTGATTTTTGTAAGCAAGATGGATGATGTAGATGTAAAAACAGTGTTAAATAAATATATTTTGCAGATGGTTTGGGGGGCACTAGTATCTATTTATTTGTAGTAAACAAAATTGTTGCAGGTTCCATATATTCATAGTGCAATGAATAGTGTCTCCACTTCCTTTAGCTTGCACAATAGCATAAAATTATTGATCATATACACAATACTTCTTTTTATGCGTCATTCAACTTCTCTTTGAAGAGTGATATTAGTTTCCTTCTAGACTTAGCTGCCCCAATTGTTATCCCATAATGTCATAGTCAACTTAGAAGACCTACATTCAAACTTTGGAACCTCCAAAATGAGTTTAATGTCACCTTTATTTTCAAATATGCAAATTATTTCCTTATTTGCTAAAATTTCAAGTAATTTCATTAGTGAAGCTTGAAAATCCATGGAGAGTCTAAATAGATTAGGTTTACAGCCAGCCAGAGATAGCCTCCACCTTCTCAGAATCCATCGTCAAGCCTTCCTTAGAAATAAAAAACCTCAAGTACACAAAATCATTGTGTATAAATGTACATTTCAGCAAGTTGATCAAGAATTTCTCTTCCTTCAACCGCTGTAACACTTTTCTCACATATTCCAAGTGCTCTTTTTTTTGTTGATGAAAATCAAAATTCCATCTAAGTATACTACAAAATATTTTCCCAAGAATGGTTTCAAGACCTCATTCATGATCCTCATGAATTTTCTAGGGGAATTACTTAGCCCAAATGGCATAACCAACCATTAAAACAATCCATCCTTTGTATTGAAAGTAGTCTTCCACTCATAACTTTCCCTGCTCCGGATTTGATGATAACCACTCTTAAATTCTATCTTAGTGAAGTATGTAGACCCACTCAAACAATCCATAATATCCTCCATCCTTGGCAAGGAAATCAATACTTGATGGTTATCCTATTAATGGATCTCAAATTTGTGCACATTCTTGATTCACCTATTTTCCTAGGAGTCAATATTGATGGCTTGTATGTCCTTTAAACTTTCTCCTGTAATGCTCTATCAGAAAATATTTCCTTTGATCAGGTGGATTTCGGTGGCCACCCACCTATTTCCATTTAATTGCTTCTATCAGCTCTTGCAGCTTCCTCTTCAGTACATTCTGTTTAGCAGGTTTCCAGGATGCCTCTGCACTCTTGAGCCAGTTTGGGCTTAACCAGATGGGGTGGATATTACAGATGTGCTACCTATTCCTTTGAACCATCTTCAATTCTTTCAATTTTCAAGTTGCAACAAAACTTACTATTTTTAGCAGTTTTTCGGGTCCTGAACTTCCGGAGCCGTTTTGAGGCCCTAAACGACATTTTTTGGGAAAACGGAGAGCAACATGAGTCCATGGACCGATGTTGCTCGTTCAAAAATTGAATTCCTCGGATAGATCTTTCTAACGAGCTATTGAACGCGTCAAACGGAGATCGGGTGCCAAAGTTATGCCCCCGGGAAGTTGAACCACCAATTTACCCAAACGGGCGCCCACAGTTTTGGCGCCTCATCTCCTACAGTTAGGTTTTTGGACGTTTCAAATTCCACATTGTTTCTCAACAATAAATAGGCCCTCGAGCCTCATTGTAACACAGTTCAGAGGTCTGTAGCCACCACATCTCTTCTCAGAGATTCGCTACCAGCACCCTAGCTATTTTATTTCCATTATGTCTATAAGCATATTTCTGTTATTCGATATTAATGAAATGACGCATTATTTCCGCTGCATATCTATGTTTATGGTTATTTCTATATTCTGTTGCGTTCCTGCATAAATCCGGATCAGTGGTATCAGAGCGGGTCTGCTCTTTCTTTGTTTTTCTTTGCATGTCCCCAACGCGGTCAGGGTATAAGGAGTTAGGGCTCGATCTGGTTGAACCCTTGCAAGATCAGCCTCGCAAACCCCGACGACCTCCCATAGCGGAAGAAAAGAAAGACGAGGGAGCAGGAGATCCTATCAAAATACTGCTCGAGGAGGCTCTCGAGAAACAAAGGAACGTGATGATGGATAACTTTGCTCAAATCCTTCAACGACTACCCACATATGGCGCATCTGCATCCAACAGCCACTCTGGAGGCGCCACTCCCTTCAAGGTACAGGTAAACTTTGACATTCCTATATTTGAAGGAAAAATAGATGCAGACGCTGTAGACAGATGGTTAAATTTGTTGGAAGGGTATTTCTCGGTCCATGACTTCTCTGACCGAGAAAAAGATTATTTTTGCACTCCTCAAAGCTGCCCCCCATGTCAAAGACTGGTGGGAAACCTACCGTGAGCAAGAGGGCGAAGGGGAACCCTCTCTGTTCTCAGCCACACCCACTTGGAATTCGTTCCGAGACGGCATCAAGGAACAATATTATCCTGTGGGGAGCTATGAAGACAAATAAATCCAATGGACCACGCTGCGGCAACAAAAGGATCAAGATGTGCACGAACTGACGAATCTGTTCCATACCCTGCGCACAAAGTTGGGTATTAAAGATTCAGAGAAACATTTGGTCCTCAAGTACCGTGGCTGTCTGCACAAACACATTCAGGAGGAAATGGAGTTCCTCGACATTACATCACTTGGCACGGCATATCGCTATGCCGCCAAGATCGAGCAGAAATTTAAGCAGAAGAAGCGGGACTTTGGATCTGCAAATCCGAAAGGTGCCCCCGAACCGAAGAACAAGGAGCAAGGCCAAAGCAATGCGACTCAGAAAAACACCACAAATCCAAAGAAGGACACAGGGAAGTGGTGTGAATTTCATAACAGCCCCACTCACAGCACAAGCAAGTGTCGGGCCAAACAGTCTTTGGTGGCCGAACTAAAGGCACCCGAATCAGATGCATTTTCTGATCCTGAGTTAGAACCAGACAAAGGCAATGACAAAGGGAAGCAGATCATCGATGCGGATCCTAGTGCCATTGTTGCCACCACCAAAATCCAAAAGGAGGGTCCAGAGGATCCAGAGGAGAGGGAGCGCCTCTTCCAGTCGCAGATGTGGGTAAAGGGTTCTCCGCTGCAATTTCTCGTCGATAGCGGAAGCCAAAAGAACCTCATTTCAGCAGAGGTCGTGAAGCGGCTCAGCCTACCAACCATAGCACCATGACCGTATCACCATCCCAGGTTGAGCTCACCCGGAGAGTCTCGCATCCGCCCGGCCTGGTCGCCTTCGATGCGGTATCAAGCCATTCACGGATGAGGTATTGTGTGATGTTGCTCCTCTTGATGTAGGCGATGTATTGACCAGACATTCTATACTTGTGGAGGCGACATGCGTATGAGCGTAGGCCTCGTCTTTGTTATTTGATATTATTGCTGGGAAATAACTATTAGAAGATAGGAGGTGATAAAGCCTTACCTGCATCTGCTTTGACTACGCAAAACAACGCAGTAAATTGTTTCCCAAACAGAAGTGTTTTCATGACTCACTCCAGGAAAGAAGAATATTGTGTACAACCCAAGAAAGCAGGGCTCACTTACCAGTACAAGCAAATGGACAAGTCGGGAGGGAGGAATACGATGACAATTTCTCCTCACTCATAGAGGTTCCTCCACACTATCAGGACAAGCACTCCATTGATTTGACTCCCAATGCACCACTGCCTGATGTTGCCATACATCCTGCAACTACACATACAGAATCCAAACATGTACTGTCTGAGGTTGATAAAGAAACCAAATTTACTAAATGCATCCAGCATGTCCACCCGCAGGTCCATGACATCTTCAACACATCTAATACTCAGTTCAACAGAATTTGCCTCATCTCATGGAGGATCTCAACGCAATGGGGACCATTGCTTCCTAAGGAGGGAGGAATGATCCAGGTGGATATGAGTGGCCACCCACCTATTCCATTTGGACCGACACCATCAATTCTTCTTTGACTTTTCATATTGACACAACTTCTATTTTTTAGCAATTTTCAGTCCTCCTCCGGAGCTCGTTTGAAGCAGTGATCCAGGTGGATATTGGTGGCCACCCACCTATTCCATTTGAACTCCCATCTTCAATTCTTTCAATTTTCAAGTTGCAACAAAACTTACTATTTTTAGCAGTTTTTCGGGTCCTGAACTTCCGGAGCCATTTTTCGGGTCCTGAACTTCCGGAGTCATGTATGCGTAAATCAAGGAGTCGTACTATAGTTGAGGAATATGTAGTTAAATCCTTTCCATTGGAGTTCTTCAATGGATCTTCTCGCACTGGAACATGTGGAGGAGGGGAAATATTCTTCTTATTTGAAAATCACTTCTTCAAACAAAAAAATGGTCTAGGTTGAGGCTCTAATAATTATCCAGAGCTCTATAGTATGAAACTCCAATTATTGAAAAAGGGTGCCGATAATTGCATATTGCTGGAGACTTTTGTGTGGTAATAAACTTGTTTAAACAACAATCAAATTGTCATGTGCACACACCACGATTTATGTTAGAAGAATTATTATTGCTGAAAAGGAATTTTGATGCTATTTCATGTCACCACATTTACAGAGAATGAAACAATCATTTTGATGCATTTTCCAAGGAAGCAACGTAATAGGTTAGGGGAATTTGGTACATTTCAGAATAGACAAATGACTCTCCCTATGCATATTACCATCAACCTTTCATAGAATTCTCTTAGGATGGGAACCCACAACCATGATCGACCCTTCAAAAATTTTACTACAAAGATAACTTTTTTTCTTTTTGTTTATAGCTACACACATGATGACACATCACAACCATGTTACACTCTTCAATCTTTTTGCTAGAGTGAACATACTTGTGTTTTTTTTTTGTCTACAATTACAGATCAATTGGATTTCGAAATAATTATTTATATAATGTATAAAGTATGTATGAGATGTAGAAACACCACTTTATAGTGTTCAATTGGATTTGGCTCAGAGACCTTTTGGGTTCGTGAAACATTTAAAAGGAGTCGACCCTATTATTTTATGTTTTTTTTGTATTTTTTTTAATTATATAGTGACACAATTGATTGTGAATTTTCATTGTTTAAATTGAGTTTTTGAATGTATAAATAGATTCAATACTCTAAAAAATGCAAGCAAGATTATGGAGACTACATAGTTCAAATTTGTAGTTCCAACAAATCCTTACTAAACTTGATGCAATATTGACCAAAAAAACATACCAAAATAAAACCAAAACGTAGAAAAACTAAACTATTCATTATTAAAATGAACTGATTTAAAGGAAAGTAGTTTAACCAAATCACCTACAAACCTAAACTCAATTATGTTTAATTATTAAAAAATAATATTAAAATAATAATATAAACCTAAAAGCTTATAGTTTCCCATAAAAATATTTATTTTCTATTATAATATTCCAAACATGTATTTGATTGTGAATTTTCATTATTTAAATTGTTTTTGAAATGTATAATTAGATTCAATACTTTAAAAAAATTGAAAACAAAAATATGAAAATTATATAATTCGAATTTGTAATTTCAACAAATTTTTACCAAACTTTATGTAATATTGACTACAAAAATATAAAAAAAAAACAAAACATAAAAAAATTAAACTATGTATTAAAAAAATGAATTAGTTAAAAAAAATAATTTAACCAATTCATTTACACGCCTAAAGTCATTTTAATCTAATTATGAAAAAATAATATAAACCTAAAAGTTTATAATTGTCATAAAAATATATATATTTTTTAATTATAATATTCCAAACATGTTTTCTATTTAAAAAATAACTATTATTTGTAATGGGTAAAGAATAATGAGAATGAATTAACCAGTGAAATGAACTCTTTTTTGGGAGTTCAATTTTTTCCTATATTTTTTTTGCATATCTATTTTCGTAATATATATATATATATATATTTTTTAAAATATACAAAATTTAAATAAAAAATTTAACCACACACCTTTAACAAATCACTCACCCATATAAAAATTATGATTTTTTTAAATTTTTGTTTAACAAAAAAAAATCAGTTAGCCATTTTAGCTAATTTTGAAAATAAACTACTCAACAATATATATATATATATATATATATATATATATATATAATTCTTTATATTAACTTTTATTTTTAAATAACAATTCAATTTATCACTTTTAATTAATTTCCAACATAAGTTAGTCAACAACACTCTACCTTTTAAATTTAAACCTTAACTATTTAACAGAGAAACTGTTTAATGGGCACGTCGGCGCACACCGAGCTCTTATCAGGTAGCATGCTCTTTATATATATATATATGCATACTACACCATATATATATATATATATATGCATACTACACCATATTCACTAAAAAGTTTCTCAAACATCGACGATCCTCCATAGTCCGCGCCTCGATACAGAATTCAATTTGTGGCGTTTTGGTATTTAAGCGAATCAGATCTTAGGGTTGTTGTAAATTTGCTCACAGTCTGAGTTTATTTGCAAGAGTTCTGTCTTCGTCTCTGTAAGTCGCTTTCTCTGTTCCTGTCTTACTTTTTTTATTATGTGTCAGATTTTATGTTCTCATGAAATGAATTTGGTGTAGGCAGTGCTTTAATATGGATTCAGAGCAGGGGAAGCTCTTTATTGGTGGAATATCATTGGACACAACAGAGGAACGATTGAAAGATTATTTCAGGAGGTTTGGAGATGTTGTTGAAGTAGATATTAAAAAGGATAAGATGACAGGCAGGCTGCGGGGGTTTGGGTTTATTGTTTTTGCAGATCCAGCTGTGGCAGACAGGGTTCTCTTAGAAAAGCACAACATTGATGGTCGAATGGTAACTTGCTTTTCTGTTTAATTTTTTCTCTTGAACAGTTGGAAGAGGTTTTAATCAAATGATGACTTAGTTCTTGTTTTTTGTTTTTTTATCAAAAAAATAGGTGGAGGCGAAAAAAGCAATTTCCAGAGATGAGCTGCATAGAATGAGCATAGCTAGGAATAGGAGCAATACAGTTGGTAATGGTAACCGTGTTCAAAGTAGAACAAAGAAAATATTCGTGGGTGGCTTAGCAGCTACAGTCACTAGAATGATATGAGAAATTATTTTCAGCAGTTTGGCACAATTACCAATGCTGTTGTAATGTTTGATCCCAACACTCAAGCATCTAGAGGGTTTGGCTTCATCAACTATGACTCAGAAAATGCTGTGGATTTAGTTCTACAAAATCCGTTTCATCAGCTTAATGGGAAGACGGTGGAAGTCAAACAAGCATTTCCAAGGATGTTCTGTGGTGGTCATTTTGGGCTTCCTGCCAGCGCGGGTAGAGAAGGTAATTTCGGTGCCAGCAATGCTCACGTCTTCAATTCAACACATGTTCCTCCAGTGAACAGTAGTTATGGTTACTCTTCGTATGGAGCCAATGGGTACTATACTACTAACTAACTATGGAAGTGGTGCAGAATATGGAGCTGCCTTCAATGGAGGTAGCTATGATAACACTACTAACTATGGAAGTGGTGCAGAATATGGAGCTGCCTTCAATGGAGGTAGCTATGATAACACTACTTTTATGAACAATAATCCTACCTATTTTGGAGTTCCCATTAGCTACGGGGTTCCTACAACCATGGTTTTTGGAAGCGCAGATAGGTCTGTTGGATATGGAGGCAGAGAGGGGTGGAGTGAGGGCATAGGTCATTATGGGGCAGCTCAAGTTGAGAATGGACAGTCAAATGGCAGCCACGCTCGTTATGCCCCACAAAACGGTGGATATGAAACAGGGTTTGCGCCATATGGCTGAGATGAACTCAGTTTCAGAATTGAATGTAAACTGCAGATTTTAGTAGGCTATTGTTATTTATAAATTCAGTATATTCTTTATTTTCAGTTTCATATTTTTTTTTTTTTGAACTTGAGAGATAGTCATATTGTATTTGACAACCATTTTTGTTTTTTTATAAAGTAGTGTGTGTATTTAAAACATTTATTAGTTTTTTAATTTTGTAATGATAAATTTTGTATGGGTTTACATTGTCATGATTCCGTTATTTGTTGGTTTTGTTTGACTTTTGTGTGGTTTTGATGATAAGTAGCGTTAGATATTCGGGTGATTTTGTTTTTATATGAAAGTAAGGTATTCCGATTAGCTATTCTAAGAAAGTCTGATGTTTAGTTTTGTTTATTATATATACAAATATATAATAAATTCTCCTTATCCATCTATTTATTTGATTGATATTTTAAAAATAAAATTAGAATAGTTATGTTTTGATATTTTTATTTATGTTTTGATTTATTATGGTTTTTGAATTTTTTATTATCTAAATTTTTTTTATAAATATTTTATTCTAGTTTTTATTAATATTTTTGTTTGATTAATTTTTAGTTGAGAGGTTTATTTTACAACTTAGTATAAGGGGATGTGTAAGTTTGTTTCTTTGTTGGTATAGTTGATATATGTCCCTTTAAAATAAAAATAAATAAATTCTTCTCTAAATAGAAAAATAATATTAGCTATAATGAATATGTTGTAAAGTACTTAGAAAAAAAACTAAAATGAATAAGATGTTTAAACTTTACTACTTTTCAAAAATATTTAAACATGAGATTTAAATAAATTATTTGAAGATATTTCTTAACTAATTTATGTTTAACCAAATTCATATATATCTATATATAGAAAAGAATTTGTTAAAATAAAATATTTTAATGTTGTTAAAATAATTTTTTTTAATGTCCTATATAAAAAATATTCAATGTGGGTTATCAATAAAATATTAAATATCTATAAATTATATATTAGTTGAAAGACTATTTCTTGATGTATTTAGGACAAAATATTGATGTAATTGTAAGATCCAAGACCTTGTCACTATCTCCATGACGTCACCTCAATTTTGTTGGATAATAACCCTTGATCATGTTGTCGTAGAGAGAAAAAATCTCTATAAATAGAGAGGTATGAAACCTCATTGATACACACAACTCAGAAGAATATCTCGATCAATTTCTATAATCAAGTGCGAAGGAAATGGCTACAATTGGTGTGAGAATAAAAGTCATCTCAACGAAGTCCAATGTTGTAATTGGGTCAAGTTTTATCTATGTTTAGGTCCTATATCTACCTTGTATACTTTAGGTAGGTCGACGGCTAGCTTAGTGAGAAACCGATCTCCAATACAGTGAGGATGGAGGTGACTAGGCAATGAAGAAAGGAATATTGCAAACTGTGCAAAAAGGACACAAAACAAGTCTCTGTTTTGGGTCACTAGACCTAAGATATCTTAGGAATAGGCTAAAGGTATACACATCATGAAGGAGGGTTTCTACAGTAAGAAACAGAACTTGACATTGATCACTAAGTGTGTGCAAGGAAGGACCGAGAAGGTGTTTCTAGGAAACTGAGCCCTGATCTAAGGAAGGCCGAAAAGGAACATACTATCAAGGGATATTAGTCAAGGGATCGAGCTTCCCTATGTACTGTTGCAGTATAATGCAGAAAAGGAAGATCAACATAAGTGTCTTATAAGAGCAGCGAAAAGAGTCTTGGAGGCATACTGGTGTCAAGGGTCTGTGTCATGGTTATGGTACTCGTTACTTGCTAGTTTAAATATTTTTTTCTCTTGTGAATTTGATAATTGACTTTCCTTCTTTGTTCTAGTTCTTTCACTATTTTAGTCTCAAGCTTGAGCGACACTTTGTGAAACATCAAGTTTTCTCCTTGTTTTTGGTGAAGTACAATCAAATTTTCTCCAGCCACAAAAGCTTCAACGAATTGTGTAACTTGTGTTCTTCCTTCACCTCTTCTCCCCGATTTTTTTCCTTCTGGGCACTCATATTTCTTGTGTCCTTCAACTCCACATATTTTACCTTTCCTCTTCAAAGACTCCCTCTACCTATTACATCCTTCGCCTTTCTGTTGTCTTATCCTATCCAATTTTTCCTCTACCTTCAAGGAAATGTGACAGGCCTCATCGACAATCCAAAAATAATGCGTACTCATCGTATTGAATCAAGTATTTTAGTCCATCCACGTACCTTGCAACCCTTTTGAATTATGGTTCTTTTCTACTAGATCGAAATGAACGTCTTGGAAACTCTTTGGTCTACTCATGAAAAAAGGCTTCCTTTTGTCTTAGATTCTAGACTTGCTTATACAAATTCTATTGGTAATAACCTTAAATTCAAAGTCTTGATATTTTTTAGTTGAGTATTTATATAACATATCTGAACACAATGAAACATTACCTTTCAATTTTGTCATGACAAATATCACCTGATTTTGATCTTGAACATTTTCATACTTGAATTATCTTTCGAGTTCTCCAATCTAATAGATGAATAAATCAACTCTTATATTGCCACATAACAATAATTTGAACTCTTGTACTACCTCTATTGTTCAAGTATGAAATCAACCTTGCTGATGGGTATCTCTCCTCAACATCCTATTCTTCATCTACTTCTTCTTTGGGCTCTGAATCTAATTCTACATATCCATTTTTCTATGCTCCAACTCTTCTATTCTTCATCTTAACTCTCCCAATTCTCAATTTCCTACACCTCCTCTTCCTGCTCCTATTTCTCTACATAACTCAACCCAAGCTTTGTGACCCAACTTGTACCTTGAACACTCTTACTGTGCAACCATCGAATAAAGATTTCTGGTACCCTGTTACATGAAGAAAATCAAGATAAAAATCCAAAAATGAAATCTTCAATGATACCACTTGATACAGTTCAGACCGTAGTTTTAAAAAATTATAATCAAAAATAATTGTTACAAATGCACATCCCTATACATTTATTTTTCCTAATATTGTATAAAACTAGTTCAAATACTAAAAGGTATTCTAAACCCACCCATTAGAACTCAAATGGAATTCAAATATACTTAAATACATTTAAAGTGTGTTGTTACATACAATAATTCAAATATGAGTAGATTCCTTAAAGTGCTTGAAATTCATATGTTGTTACACAACAATACCACACAACAACTAAAACACCCTCTCTAACTCGTACACCATCTAATCACACTCTCTCCAAATCTTGTAGAAGCTAAAACCAATACCAAAATTCCAATATACAAAAGTAAAAATCCCAAGAGCTCGAAGTTTACCAACAAAATAATTGGGTATGTGTTATATTCTTTCCACGATTAGTCGCATGAACGGGGGCGACAACCCCCTCTGTACGTTGTGCTGGGTGCAACAAGGAGGTCACAGGGGGGGCGACAACGCCCCTGTCTAGGGGTTCATAGGGGGTGGGTAGCCCCTACGCGGGGTTTAGGGTAATGTCTCGAGGTTTTGTTTTCCTTATTTTTCAGTGGGCAGACCCGCCTATGGTTTTGTGCATGCATTTGCACATGGTTTTGAGGCATGATGGTTTTTGGCTCCTGGTATTTTTTAGATCTGATCAAGGGAACTATGGTTATGTACTAATCCAAGGTTAATGGATTGGGGTTTATGAATGCTTCGACATGTATATATATGTGTTGTAACAATAAAGGAATATAATGAAAAATCAAGCTAGTAGTCCCAGTTTTGGAATCAAGGGGAACAATCTATGTGTATCGGTTTTATGTTTTATGCTCTTGCTATTTTTTAGTTTATGTATTTAATAATTTGTTTGTAGATAATTTTTTTATAAGGTTAAAACCTACATTTGGTATCAGAGCTGTTTGAGCTTCAAGGGGATGCCTTTGCTGCTGAGGGGTTTTTTGCTCGGGAGATCTGCGGGATTGATTCTTGCAGTGAAAGAATATGGTGAGCAGTGTAAAGATAAAGATCGAGAAATTTAATGGTCAGATTTTTGAGTTGTGGAAGCTCAAGATGGAGGGTCTACTGGTGGATAAAGATCAGTGGATTGCGGTAATCCGGTCACTAAACCTGTTGGGTATGTGTTATATTCTTTCCACGACTAAGCACGCGCGGGGGGGTGATAGCCCCCCCTGTCGGGGTCCGGGGCAGCGCCTCGACGAAAATTTCTGGTCCTTAATTTCCGGCGGGTAGTCCGCGTCCA
>JAXQQM020069518.1:0-22907 GCA_034641835.2 Pinus albicaulis
GGTGTTTTTAGAAAAATATTTAGACTCAAGGACTATGGACTTAATGGTATATGGAAAGAAGGTTTTATTTGCAAGTGTAGGAAAAAAGGAAACTGACAATGAATATGTAAAGTGGACCAAAAAGCTTGTAGATGAGCTTTGTTGGTTTTATTGGTGGGTTAGGATTGAAGAAAATGTAATGAAGTGTATGTGGTAATGGAAAATGGATAATGACTCTCAAATATAGCAAATCTACTCCTTAATTCTGGACTGCCTGCTAAAATAGCTGAGTTTGACCAGCGTTGGCCAGCCACCTGTAGACGTCGAATTCAAGTATGGATAGGCATTTCACCATCCTTGTACATTTAGGAAAAAACCCCAGCTCTTTGAATTTTTCTAATCTGTCATGCAACATGTCAAACCATTAAGCTATTAGAGGAAGTTGCAAGAACTTGTAAATTTCTAGAAATTTTGTTTATGATCATGGACTGGTTCTTTAGAATTTCTCATGAAATTAGTCTTGGGAAGACCAATTGTTGTCACAATTTAATCTCCTTAATGATCACTTGATTAACCTGTAACCTGCGAAAAAAACTTGGCAAAAAGAAAACATAAGTGTGTTCAAGAAGAAATGGCCATTTCCTTCATGATTCTTACGCAAAAATTTTGTACCAAATAAAAAAGATTAAGGACAATCAAAGTGTTTAAATTGACTCAATTCATGGTATTAGTATCAACCCATTCTTAAAGAAATAACCATGAAAAGTAAATTTACTCCCTGTCTGTGTCAGATAACACATGTGCATGGCAAAGAGCTCAGCATTATGGATTTGTTGTGTCCCTCAAACATGACCCTTTTCCTCAAATGAAGTTTTGTTGGTGAAGCATCCAGCCTCAAAAGGTCCTTCGATAGCATGATTTTTTTTCATTAGTCTTGCAACCTGTTGCACTAAAACCTTCTAAATTGGGCACACAGCCCCAAAATATTCTTCCAATGAGAGGACATTTTCAAGAATTTATGAAATGTCCATTCTTTATTATTTTCCGAAGTTACACTAATCATGGATGAAAAGAGTGTCGCATCGCAATGTTGAAGCTTTTTGCATAAGCTTCTCTTTGACCTACACATAGCATCAATCTCATTTCACTTGTTAGATATTAGTATATGCATCCAATCAACATACTTTTACTACACACCAACCAACATTCGGTTATTACCCCACAACTAAAAATATTGCATGTTCTCATGCAATGTAATCCTGAATGAAATTGGGGCAATTTTTATTATGTGCAATTTTTAAAAAATGATTTTTTTTTTTTAATAAAGAAATCAACAAAAATTTATTTATTAAAAACTAATAAAGAAAAATGCTAGAAGTAAACTAACACTAATTTTTTTTTTTTTTTTTCTTCCAAACTCATCAACGTTTTTTTAAAATCAAGGCAGAGGTTGTTGGCGCTGTTGTGGACTATGTAGACCGAGAAAATGAGCACAGATTTTATGGTGGCAAGGTTGCATAGTATCTTGGAGCTGGGGCCTTGACTGCAAATCCTTGGAATATTTCTGAGGTTGCAGTTGCTCTTGCCAGAGATTTGAAGAAATTGTGACTCCATCCCTTCCATCTTCATAGCTAGGAGTATCTTCGACATCTTCTGACTTTTGCTTCTTTTCTCTATTGGCAGCAATATGAATTCTTTGGCCAAATTATTAAATTTGGATAGGAGCTCCACCAATTCGTTGATATCCATTATGCTGGACAGTTTCTTGCTCGCTCTGCTCCACATTTGCTTCAACAGTTTTTTGGCCTTCATCGTGGAGATTGTAAGCTCGAAGTTTGTGTCATTGCCTTCAGGGTTACTGATTATGTTGCCATTATAAGATCCCCCTCATTCTCACTGTCTCCATCATCATGACAAACTTGTCTTGGAAAATGGCTTCTATGGCATCAGGAATGGATCAGAACCCTTTCGATGGTCAATTAAGGTCGGCATCATACTTTATCAATAAAATATGTGATCTCAGGAAACCCCTTGATCTCTGTAAAATCCAGATCAGTGAAACCTTTTTCTAACAATGGTTGATGTCTCTCTGTCTTGATAAGGAAGAAACTTCGCCTCCGACGTCAACATAGATTGCGGCAAAACGAATGGTTTTGAAACTGATTCCTTCCAGCTCATCGAGTTATAGTTCCGAGTGCATCTTTGTTCACTTGGCTCACAAGGCTGTGCTATTCTTATTCGCAGTGCGGAACTGGATTTTACCAAATTTGCATCTCATTGAGAGCTCTAGGTGATGAGCAGGTACTATTTTTGAGAGAGATATCTGGAGTAACTGCCTCCTCCAGCAAAATTGGGATTCAAATTTGTTTGGCATTATCTCTTCCACATTTGGTGTACATAAAGCTTAGTTTTTTTTTTATTGAAAGATCGAGATGTAATCCCATAATTTTAAGCCAGAATTAGGGATTTTGTTAAATTTACTATTTCTGGGCAATAAATCTTTGTTGACCGTAGTCAATCTGCAACTGATGGGGGATTATTTGAAAGGCTAAAGTTGTAAAGTAGTTGTCCCATCTCTTTTCTTCGAATATTGTGATCTTCTTTTGCTCAGCGTCGCTGCTCAAGCCATCCCTGCTGCATCTTAGATTCTTAAAAACTTCCACAATGGGAATATTTTCCAAATTCACAACATATTTATTTCTGCAAGGGATGTCATTTTGTGATTCCTTTTGTTTTTCGTGATGGAGCCTGTGAATATATTCCTATATACACTATCAGTTGGAGAACTGGAATTGAAAAATGTTTGCAGTAGGGGATTCGAAAGGTCGGCTAGGGTTTCGGAGTCATAGCTACGGAACAAATTAAATCTGTGGGCATAATGATCAGTGTTATAATTCGATGCAAAGGGATCTTGTGCTGCTAGACATGGACATGGATTGGAATTACAAAATGCCTTAACAGCCTCCGTGCCAGCAACAAAAAACCATTTCTCATCTTTTCCAACGTAATGCTCTGTCGCAACCTCAATTAAAACCTCCACCTTTTTAACTGCAGATATACACAAGGACCAAGGAAATCTTGAATTTTGACCAAAATATGGACTCTGGAAATGGCCTTGCATATTCTGACCCACGTTCCTCGAAGGTGATTAAAGGCTGCAATTAAACCCACTAAAGCAGCAACGGCTTCAGGTCCAATCTCATAGGCTGAAAACCTTTCACGAAGGAACCAAGTCATAGTCTGGGCAAAGCTTTCTATCGAATACGAAGTCCCGATTAGCTCTCACCCATTTCTTGTATGCCTCCTGGCGGAAGGCGAAATAGAGGGATAGCGGGATATGAGAGAAAACTATATGAATGTTCATATTAGATTCTTCCTCGGAACCCTCTGAGCTTCAGTCCTTTTTAAAAAATGTT
This sequence comes from Pinus albicaulis, assembly GCA_034641835.2. Classification (NCBI taxonomy): domain Eukaryota; kingdom Viridiplantae; phylum Streptophyta; class Pinopsida; order Pinales; family Pinaceae; genus Pinus; species Pinus albicaulis. Next base: position 3,396 of record JAXQQM020069518.1, read on the forward strand.
TCAAAGTTGGCCATGCCATTTTTTGTAATATATCTAATGTAGACAAGAAAAATGGGATACTAGATCTTACCCTGGGCAGATTATCTTCATGTAATGAGGTAAATCATGGTGAATCGGAAACTGAAGTAAATATTCTTGGAGATGAGGAATATTCTTGGAGTGCAGTGAGAGATCTGGTGACAGTCACTGAAAATGAAGAATAGATTTCTACAAGAGAATTTTTTTTTTATTATGACTCAAATGATCGGTAGCAGATCTGCAATTAAATTTCCAGCAAGATTTTCTTTTTCTTTTTTTTGTTAATAATTCAATAGATTTTCTAATCTTCCTGATCGCTCGAAGTGCAGGAAGAGATCATACTAATTTCTTGAATTAATTTAATTTCTACAGGTTAGCGTGGATGGATAATAAACACAATCAAGATTTGTGACAAAACCTCGCATTGTCTATACTCTTTCTGCAATGTTGCAGGGGCGTTTAGACTCTCGGAAGACAAAGCTTTCCGATAATCAAGCTCCTGGCTTACCCGTGATATAGAAACAAGATATAGAAATGCGATGATGAAGCAGCTCTTACTGTGCCATTGAATTTATTCATTTATTCATGATGATTTTTTATTTTTTATTTTTTGGAAAATAAGACTAAAAACTTCTAACGAGCTCGTTTTATTTTCCTAATTTATTATATCTAATTTACTTGAAAGATTTTTAATTTCCTAGGTAAAATCATTTTTCCAATGAAGCCACCTACGGACTAATAATTTGAAAATGCTCACATCAAGATTTAAAAATTTTACCTTATGATTTGCAAGAATGTGAGTAACCTGTCTTATTTTTGGAGTTTGTGCAAGGTTCTTTTGGAACCAGCCTTCAAGATTATTCTTTTTCTCCAAAAAGTACCTGTTTAACATATTCAAATTTCTCATCCGTAGATGAATTAGTAAAATATGGGGGGTTTAAAAACTGAATTTGAAACTAAGTAAGTATGAAAAGAAAAATCAAAAAGCTCAACTTAAACTCCTTTATGAAGATCCTGGTGTCACCAGGTTTCACAAGTGAGTCCATAAAAAGAAATTGTAATAAAAAATGTCTTCCTAAGTCTATCTCTAAATCATCCTCCCGGGCAACAACGCCAAAATTTTTGGTCTAAAATGTGGATGCAAATTAGAGTTTCATTTACTATCAATCCGGGTAAGTAAACTTCGAGGATCATCCAATATATATGGACTTAGAGACAAACTAAACTAAGCTAGGTGAAGAAATGCCAAAGCTCCCTTATAGGAGGTTGTTCATTAGGATCTCCACCTATTTAGTTATTTAATCAAAATGAAATCTAAAGACATTGTGATAAGTGTAAGAAATATTAAGGCTCCCTTACAGGGGATTGTTCATTAATATTTCTAATCATCTTAATCAACAAACTATTTAAACTAATGAAATTAAAGCACTTAAACCTAATTCTGATTGATTGCATGAAATGTTAAAGCTCTCTTACAAGAGACTATTCATTTATATCTCAAGCATATAAATCAAAAGCTAATGAAATCAAACATTAAATAACAAATCAAATTCATTGAAGGAAACATTAATACTTTCTTACGAAAGGTCATTCATTAATATTCCAAACATATGAACCTAATAATTTAATCTAATGAAATTCACAAACAACATAAAATAAAAGTGTACTTGCTAGGCAATGGGGATCCTTCCAAGGATTCACAAGCACACCAAAAGAAAATTCAAATGTAGAGGATCAAAGAAGCTCTGTCTTATTTATCATCAATTGCAAATTGAAATTGCAACCATTACATTGATTCTCCAATCTAACTTCTCACTACCAACCTATAAGATACTAAAATTACAAAATGAAGAAGAAGATTAAGATTAACATTACGAATCAATATTACAAATGAAGGAGATAACACTCCTATTTATACAAAAGCTATGATAACAAACTCATAAATGTAAATCCATTATTCCCTCCTTTGACCCACATATTTCTCAACCAATGGTGACACATAACCCTATCCTCCATGATCTCCTCAAATTCGAATTTGAATATAGAGTGTCACATAAATATGCCTTGGAAGCTTCCTTTGTACCTACGCATGGCAACAAACTCATTCTAATTGTTAGGTATAAGTATAAGCATATTATTTTCTAAAGTTTAACCACAAATTCACTTAAAAAATGTTAAGAATTAATAAACTTTGGAAAATCATAGTTATAACCCAATGATGAGGTAAATGTAATGATGTGGAGGTGGAATGAAGGTGACATGAAGGTAATATGGAAGTAATTGTGAAGGTATTGGTGAATAATGGAGTGAGAATAGGGACTATTTTGAGACTAAACAGGAACTTACACCATCATCAAGGCGGTGGGAGATAATTCTTTTGAGCTCAACATTCCCCCATTCCTTGACCTGCACCTAGTGTTCAATGTGGATCGCCTTCGGCCATAATTTCCACCATTACTAGGCACATCCGACATTACAGAACAAATCATGCCGATAGAATTAAATCCAGATTGCATGGAACATACTGAAATTGATTGGACCATGGACACACAACTTAAGAGTACTCTCCAACAATGGATCCAACTATATTGAGTTGTCAAATCATGCCAACTCCTTCACCAGGGCAAGTGGTTCACCAAGGAATAGGTTCAACAGAAATTTCCCCACCTCATGGAGGCTCTGGATGTAATAGGCACCATTTCTTCCTAAGGGGGGAGGAATGACCAAGTTGGATATTGGTGGCCACCCACCTATCCCACTTAGAAAATTTCATTATTTTTCTTATTTACTATTTTTAGCAATTTTCGGGTCTTGAACTTCCAGAGCAATTTGGACCCTTTAAACGGTGTTTTTTAGGTCCATTTTAGTCCTATAGCCAAAGGTAGGGGAGTACGAGAAAAAATGTATTCCTTAGAGAGATATTTCCAACAAGGTATCATATGCACCAAACGTAGGTAGTATGACCAAGTTACGACCCCAAGAAGTTGGTTTCCCAATTAACCCCAACGAGACCCATAAACTCTTGGTGTTACATCTCCTTGGGTTAGGGTTTTCTCTTATTGTTAAATAATAAAAATTCCCTTGAGCCTCATTTTAACATAGTTCATAGGCATGTAGCTTCCACATCTCTTCTCAGAGATAAGCTACTAGTGTTAGAGCTAGTTCCTTTCAATTATGTTTGCAATCATTTCTAGCATTTGTATTAATGAAATGAAATATTATTTCTATTACATCTATGTATTTGTGATTATATCTGTATTATTTTTTGTTCCTTATTAGATTTGGATCACATTATTCCATGCATTAGGGTGACATAGAGGTACCCTTTATGGCAAGGAATGAAAATTCAACTTGGAGGAGCTCTTCTAAAATATCAACTCCTATATTTGGTTGTAAATCTCTCCATTTCTATTAATACAAAGAGTTCATTATTTTCCTATATGCGATGTTATGATTTCATATATTTCAATTCCATGTTGATCCATTGAATAAAATGATTATATGATTCTACATAGATGTTGTATATTGTTGGCTTGTGTTGTTTGATTGTGCTAGTCATTATTATAACGATCAAAGCTAGGATTGGAGCATACAAGCCAAGAGAGGAGCAAAGCATATGATGGATTCCAAGCAGGATTCATCCCATTTTATATTTACTTTAAGGAAAATATTAACTTTTTTTCTTTCTATTTTTCTAGACTAGGCCATTAAGTCTAGGGAAGATACTTTTGTCTGTAGTTGTAGATTCTGCATAACATACACCATGAATTAATTTTTCGACTGTGAGGAAGAAATCATCATTACTTGTGAAGAAAAAGTTTTATCCATACCAACCATGTGTGACTCCTTATGAGGAAAGGGATCTGTCAATAAAATGGGTGTGGTTGACAAGGCCTTAATAAGTTGATTTATTTGATCTTGATGAGGATAGTCCCATGTAAAATGCTCCTCATTACAAATCAAGCATGGATAGTGAGTTTTAGACTTCTCATCAGAAGGAGGAGTGTTATGTGTATCATGGGATGAATTGTATTTCTTATTTTTTCCTTTCATTTATTTTTGTTTCTAGATGTTTGGGATTTTACCTTCAAACATTAAACAACATTAACCTCTTAAGCGTTCCCAGATTTAGTGGGAGGTGGGTTTTGACTAGGCACAACAGAAGAATAAATAGATGATTTTTTCATATACTGTTGAACAATAGAACCAATCACACTATCAACGACATGTGATTATTTTGCAGGAGGTGGAGGAACAATATATTACAGCTTTGGTGCATTGGGTATTTTGTCATAAAGTGTGCCCGATTATGTATACACAAGATCTATATACCGGGCATGAGAAATTACTTATTCTTTACTGAAAACTCCTCCCTTAGCCACATATTTAGTTATTATCGGTAATAAATATTTGGCAAACCATTCTGCCAATAAATGATTAGGAACATTCATTTTGACCAATCGATGATGTCATATTCCATAATGAATATGATAAAAAATGTGAGTGGAATCAAACTATTTAAAGTTATTCGAAACTTTGGTTCCCATTTCATAACACCACAGGTAATTGAAAGTGAGTAAGAAACGTGTTGGATAAGGCACTAAAGTTTGAAAACAAATCTCAAGGTAATTATATGTACCACTTTGTAGACGTACAGGTAAGAATTCACTGGAAAAGACAAAGACAAATGTAATCATCATTTAGTGAGTTGGATGAACACCAAAGATGGTAAATTGTACCATGAGTAGATGGTTCTTCTCCAATATTTCCATTAAACTTAGGAAAAGCACTAGGAAACTTCACCGAAATTTTCAGCCACCAAGGAAAATGAGCAATGGGGTCATTCATAAGCCGAGAAATTTTTGGGAGCTCCAAATTTGCTACAAATGGTAGTTGTCGATTAAATTTGACCTAAGAGGATTACCCTTGTTGGGGTTGATTAACCAAGGGTGGAGGTGCATATCCTAGATATGATGGAATCTAATGAGCAATGAGAAATTACATTCCTGCATACGAAAGGTTTTGAAAACCAAGGTACGCATGTCTAGGTTGTCTAGGGTAAGGATAACCTTGGTAAGGTGTTTGTTGGTGGAATGGTTGTGCATACATTTCTTGTCCTTTACCAACATGAATGCCTTAATAAGGTTTTCCTTAAGGAGTTTGATATGTTCCAACATAAGGTTGACCTACCTCTACCCGATTATGGACAGGTTGTTGGGTTTGTGTTTGATACGTAGGTTGATCAAGTGGTTGAGATTGTAAGCCAACCTATGAAGGATGGGTAATAGGAAATCTAGGTTACACTTGGGATGTAGCCTGAATTGGTTGACTTGCTTGATTTATAACTTGGACACTGTGAGGTATCGGTTGAAAAATTGGAACCTAAGGTATGATTGGAATAGGTTGTGAGGTTAGTTGTTGATTTAAGGTCATACCTTGTTTGATCAATAATTGAGGTTTCCAAGAAAAGGAGAACCAATCAGGTATGGACTCGAATAGGTAGTTGAACCTTTCTCTTGTAGTTTATTTGGGAGCATATACATGCCATCAATAGGTTACCCCCTTACGTAAGAGGGAATCCAATATTAGGTGAAAAACGTTGTTGAACATGCTCCATTCCGGTCGAATTTGGACCATGTTGTGCATCCATAGATGATTGACACGCAATAGACACAATAGGAGGTTGTGGTGGGTTTATGAGAGTAGTGTCGGGATCTACAAGAGTCTCAGATGAAGGATGTATTCTAGATGAAGAAGGGGTGAACGGTGTCCAAGGACTGGTTGAAGCATCAGAAAAAGTTCTTGTTAAATCACGATAACCAGGTGGTACAGATGGACCACCATATAAATGGGTATTTTTCTAGGTCACAAACATGGAAGTGGTTGTAACTTTAGTCGAGTCACTTATGACATAAACTATTGATGAAGTAACTGACTCAGACTTAGTCATGATTGCATGATTTGACACAGGAGGAAACTAAAAATTAGGATTAGAAGTAATTGCATGAGGATCTTCTTTAGTAACTTCCTCGATTTAAATCAAAGAACCGTAGGGTAAACCTTTATCAAAACTTGAATTTATGGGAAGTGAGTGAGAAAAAGGTAATGAAACTAGAAGAGGAGTTTCCAAAGAAGTCAGTTGAAGAAATTATTGTTCAGTATAAATGACTTAAGGAGATAAAGATTCTGAAATAACAAATTCAAACTCAAAACCTTTAGGGTCTATTGTGTCAATAGTTTGGGTATCAAGTTCACCAATTCTAAGTGACGTAGCTTCAAACTCATTACTTAAAAAATATCATATACAATGTCAGAAGGGACTTCAAAAGTACTCTCATCAGTAGTTTTTGTTTTTTTATTCCTAAAATGTCTAGGAGTTGCCTCATGTGGAAGCAAAGGAAATATTCTATTTCTTCACAAACGATAAGGGGAGGGAGGATTCTCTAGAATTGATTAATTTATTTTAACACAAATATAAATTAAATTAAATAAAAAGAGGGTAATATAGGAAAATGGATTACCAAGTAATCATGAACTGCAATATACTGCCTCATAAAACCAAGGAATTATGTACGAGTAGGTAATCTCCCTGAATGTTTTGTTTGGTGCATCACGATATACAAGGCGGGTAACTCAGTTACCAATGGATGGTTTGCAACATATGGTTTTCCTCCCAAATATAAGGCTATGTACGTGGAGGACCAAATTTGTGTTAGTGCTCTCTAATGCAAAACCATATGATGAGAGTGTTCCCATTTACTTTTCATGTGTGGAGTTCCATCCGATATACCCGAAGTTATGTGGAGAATGATCCTTTACACTTACATACATGGAATGGGATATCAGCCCTGGAATATATCATTAACAAAAAATGATAGTTGCTAAGTTTAACAACATCAAAACGCTCTATACCTATACCTCTATGTGTTTGCATTAATGTTACAAATACTCCTTAGGCTAATTTGGTGAATTTTAAATTTGATCTTCAGTTATGTTTTAGTTTCAACAACTCACCATGTGTTAAACTATATTCCCTAGATGCAATCTATATGACAATGAAAAATCTTTTACTTAATGAATTCTATCTAGAAAAGGGAGAGGATATCAAACATTATGCAATAGAAAAACAATGCAACAAACAATATTCCTATCCATAATTCAATTTCACCATTCCGATTTTCAAAATTTTGATACAAAACCCTAAATGTGAAAGATATAAGATTTTATTTTCAATTCCTCTCAGTTTCAAATGAAAATGATCGCTAAGATGCAATGTCAATTTCAAACCACTGAAGTAAAGGAATCACATAGAGTGTAACTGTAATATCAATTCTGTCAAACACTCAATGATCAAGAAAACTATGTGCAAATTGAACTAATGATGAGAGAAATAAAAGCCAAGAAAAACTTATCAAACCCAATAAAAAATAAAAACACACTAAATGATGGATTTCAGGAGACCAAGACTAACTCAGGGGATAAAGTAATACATTCAAAATCTAGATATATTAGAGAGCAAGGACATAAGATGCAATTTTTTTCAAATTAAAAGAATTAGTGTAGGAGCAACAATAACACCAATGCTCTAAAACACAGGTGCAAAGAAGCCTAGAGTGTGCTGAAGCACTCTATCTTCAGGCCCATGGGTGCATTGAATTTAATTAAGTGAAAAATTTGAGAATAAACACAACCAAGCTCAAGTAGAATGTTTCCCATAGATAAAACACAACCTAAACAGGCCAATCATAGTAATTTACAATGGTGAAGGTGAAACTAACACCAAGGATACCAATAGGAAAATTGATCCCCAGTATGGTTTCCAATTTGTTATACATAAATCTCATGGTTGTGGACAAGAGTGAGATCCCTAGACTTAATGGGCTAGTCTAGAAAAATAGTTGACAAAGGAAAACTAGTAATTCCTTAGATATTTGGAACATGGAAAGATTTATTCCCTAAATCCCTTCTCAAGCTATCCTTTCTCCTTCACTTGTCATATCCAATACCAAGTACGAGATATATAATTATAACTTAAAAATATAAAAAAATGAGAAAATATCTACAAGATATGTGCAACATAAGCCAAATACTGTAATAAATGTATCAACAAAGCACTGAAACATATGAATGCAAAAATTCACAGATATATAAGAAAACTAAATTCTCTTTATATTAAAATTGAAAGAGATATGTGTTTACAACAAAAAATAGCTAATATTGTTAAGATCCCTCCTAGCTGAATCATCCTCCCTTGTCACAAAGTAGTCCTTCACCACCAACCCTAATGGATGAGATTATGTTTCTCCAAAGTTCATACCAGTAGCATGAGGGAATAATCAGTCTCCAAAATATAACTAGGTGCCTATGATTGGAGGTAGAGGTATTTTAGGGAAACTTATCCATTTACCAATCGTGTCCTCAGATCTACAAAAGAAGGAAGGATGAGATCAAGAGATAAGAATCGATCTCTCCAAGGATGGATTTGAAATTATAATCGAGGAAAACAGGTAAAAAAATCTCTGGAATATTCTATAAGAGGAAGCTTAAGATAGAAACTCGAACTTTCCATAGTTTCTAGAATCATCATAGGTACAAGTTTGAGAAACTTGCTTCGATCAACGTTGGTGAAACACTGAGAAAATTGTGCTGAATGCGAGCCATCGAGAGGAAAACCTTCGTTGGCTCCTAAAATGACGATTTCTGTGTATTTAGTCACATGAATTCAGGTGATTTGGAAATTTTGGGATTGAGGCTTTACAAATGGATTGTGACAAGCTATTCAAGGATGTTGAAAGATCCAGTTTGCAGGCTCGATGACCAGATGTGACAAAATGACCTGTAACACTCTATATCATAGGCATATGGAGCTCTATATCGTCTTCCAACAAAATTTACTCTAGGTTTTTGATGGAAGCCTTCATAATTACTACTACAATCCCTAGCTATATGTTCATAGTTAGAAAAATCAAAACAATAACCTAAAAAAGTATTGACATACCTAGGAGTATAGAATGATGGTCTTTTGAAGGTGTCCCGCTTTGGAGGGTGCTTAAAGTCCAACTACCCATAATTCTCAAATATTATTTTATGTTTTTCATGGTTATCCTTCCTCAGGGAAATAGAGTTAGTGTTGGTTGACTTTTGCAATACTTTGACTTGAAGCTTCTCTTCATCCTTGGCATGCTAATTCTCTTCAACTTTCACTTCCATGGAATTGTAGCCAACATATTTTCTACTTGAACATTCACTTATATATCCAAGACCAGTTTTGATATAGGGTGATATTTGGCATTTAAGAATTTCATCCAAGACCTGCAAACTTCTTAGCCTCTTTTCAAGCTTTTCGAATTCCTTCAACAGTGTGATGATTTATTCTTCTCATTTATCACAATATTCTTCCTTATTCTTCAATTGGATTCTTAATTCATCGTCGATATTATTGGCTTCTTCAAGCTATCTCTTAAATTATATGATATACTTCCCAAATTATTTATCGATCTTGTTTCCTTTATTAGAGTTTTCTTTGAGTTGTCTTGTCAAGATATTTCCTCTTTTGTTTTCTTCTTGTAGCACGTACTTTAGATGATCCACTTCTTTTCTTGCTTTATCAAGTTCACAATCCTTTTCAATAATTTGTTTCTTATCAATTTTACTTTTGAGAAATATAGCTCTAGTCATGAGTAAGTTAAGTTCGCCTTGTGTGCATAAATTCCTGGCCATCCACTCTTTATTTTCTGAATGAAGACTATTATACATAGATCTTGAATTCCTCTTTTCCTTTTCCAATTGATCAAATTTTCTTTTCATGGATTCAACATCTTCTTTGGGAGAAGCATCTTCATAAACCACTTATTTTCCTTTTGACATCCAAATATTTCTGTTAATGGATCTTCCTTCCAACTGTAAGACTAATATTGAAGGACCTTGCTCTAATTCCAATTATTGGAATTACCAATCGAGGGTGAATTAGTATTTTCTTTAATTTTACAATTGATTAGGTTCTTTTAACTTATCATTTCATAAAAAAAAACATTAAGTAGTATCAAATCACATAAAAAATGCACAAAATATTTCTCTCAACAAAAAATTCATTATGTATGGTTACATAAAAGTTTACCAGTCAAGATTGGATGGAAGTATAATACTCCCTGGGGATTTATCAGCAAGGTTGGAAGGAAGAAGTTGCCCCCTAAGTCTAAATATGTTAGCAGAATCAATTTTTAGGGATCTTTAGTCGCCTATTACATTCTACAATAGTGTTGTTTTATTTCAACTCAGTCACTCTTCCCCACAACACTCTGATGCCATATAATAATTAATATTAATCTTGGGATCCGTAATAGGGACAATGACCTGGCTACAATTTCAATCTACTCAAATGTACTTGGACTATCAATTGTTGTTGAAAGGGTGACACTTCAATCTCCACATAAAGTTAACCATAGTGAAACTTCAACAAGGTATCATGGGTTTTCCAATATAGTTGAGTCATCATGAAACATGTTATATTAAAGGCTTGCTACTAGGGTTGCTACACAAGGAGTATATTTTCGAAAAAATCTATCACAAGAGAAAGTTTTCCCAAGTCAACACAAGGTTTGTTGTCATAAAAATTTGAGAAAAGGCTAGCTATCATCACTTCTCTTCAATACCAATCGTATGAAAATAATGATTCGGTCTTAGTTTATGTACAGAGTTTGTGAAATGTGTTTTTTTAAGGGGCTTCATTGATTTTTTTTGCGGCCAACGGAATGAGCAACCAAATGTTCAGCCGGCTTTTTTTAAAAAGTTTTTCCTAACTTTTCTGTCATTTAAATTAACGAGATGAGATACTAAGAAAAGTTTGTCCAAAATACTACAAAACTTTGGCCAAATTAAAACATCTGCAACTACGTTGCAACTCAAATTTGAACATATTTCTTCAACTTTGGAATGGTTAAACTCCATCAAATTTGATGAATTAAATTTCAGAACCAAGACTAGCATTTGCAAAATTGAATCACTTTGAACATATATAAATTTTATGGAATTCCATAAATATTTAATAATTTTAATTAATTTTCTAATAAAATGGGTGCACAAAATTTGTGAAGGTCATTATGATTCTATGAAATCAAAATTCTGTATCTCCCAAAATACACTGTAAAAAATTGAAATTTTTTTGGTGCATTACATTGGTTTGTCATCTGTAATGGGTAGTTTTTATACTTTTAGTTCATAACTAATATGTTGAGAAACTTGACATTGAACTAAACATATTCAAAATATGCACTTTTTCCATATTGGTTTAGTTCAAAAAATTCTATTAATTATGATATGCATCAGTTGGTTTCGTAAATATAACGATATCGAAGTAGAGTCTGTCTAGATTGTTGCAACATATTTTTTTTCTCAAAAACACCAAGTTAACAAAGAATACACTAGCATTGAAAAAAATGAATTTTTATGAATCCCTTGATTGTTAAAGAACACACACTCAAATAATTTCTAAGTTGACAGATCAAATGTGAATAAACAAATTCCAAAAAATAGGTAATAGAAAGCTAATAAAATTTCTAACAAGTTTTATTTTTATTGTAAAGTGAAATTCTAAACAGAAAAATTGTTTTGGCTTGCAGAAAGTTGAAGAACTTCTAAAAATGATATTTTTTTCTCGAAAAAGGGCAAAAAGTGTAACCCAACTTCACATTTTCACCCGAGACATAATCAAAAACACGAATTGGAAGGGGATTTGTTTCATTTTTTAATGAGCTTGGCATAGAAAAATAACTATTCTTAAGATTGTTTCATGTTTATGCGAGTTTGAAATGTAGAGGAAATTATGTTCATAGTAAAATATTTTATTTTTTAATGAGGTTAACATAGTAAAAGAACTATCCTCATAACAGTTTGTTTCATTTTTTAACGAGCTTGACACAAGAACATCAACTATGCTCGTAAAACCTTGTTTCATTTTTTAAGGAGATTGACACAAGAAAGCAACTTTTCTCCGAAGAACCTTGATTCATTTTTTAACAGGTTTGACAGAAGACAAGTAAATCAGATCCAAAATCAGATCGTGGCCTCCAAGAGACAATGGATTCCAAGAGGTTCTCATCAGATGGAAGAACAACACTCTGGAAGGGATACATATCAAATGATCCAATGGAAAGGTCAAGCTCCAACTCCCTTAGTAAATGATTCACCATATTACCTATTGGATCTAGGTTGAAAGAAGTTGAATAGATAGTGAAAGGCTCATCTTCATGAGTAGGTATGTGAATGGTGTAAGAATTTCCTCCCATATCTACTTAAGTAACCGATCAATCAGGGTAAAAATGTGACGAGAGGCTACTGCGATCAAATTCAACCTCCCAGGTGACCTCAAGGAAGTGGAGCTGACAGAAACACATCATATATACCTTCCACATCAGCAAGAAGACTCCGAGGAACCATCCCAACCACTCAGGTAACTAGCCCCTGGGTCCCATTGAGTTTTTAACTCACTTAACCCCCAGACACTCCCACAACATGGTTATGAGTTCATTTGAGAGGCTCTAGAAGCACGCACAAGCTTTCATGCCTGCATTTAGGGATTATTCCTTGACCTGCGCCTATGTCCATGGGATTTAACACACTTTTTTAGGCACAAGGCGCAGACCACTACCCAGAACTCGATGAAAAGTTCAGAAATGAGATAACACAATGAAACAATGATGTATTTGCAAAAACCATGACAAGGAATAGACTAGACCCCTACCAACCATGACATGAATTTCGTCAAACATATCAAAAACATGTAATCTACAGGTGTAAACAACAAATCTGATCATAGGGGTCTCATAATTATTTGATAATTTCTAAGAAGCATTATTCGCTTATGTCATTAACTGCAGTACCATCTATTAGGTCATAGATATATTGTTTCTTCATTTACAAATAAAAACATGAGGAGAGCCATACATCATCACTGCCATAATACATGCTTATAACCAGAATAGTAACAACAGAAATATCAATGATACAACAACTATAGAATCCACATATAAACCAGTAAATTTACACAACAAATACCAAGGAAATGAACTTCTCATTAATGAATTTAATAACCAACTGGAGATGGGACTAATACGTTCCACCCTACCATATATTAGCTAAGACAAATTTCTCTTCATCCAATCACCCTTGTGCATTTTCCAAGCATGAATGTAGGACCAACCAGGGAATCCTAAGGCTGAAAGACTTCACCCTCAACCATAGAAACCAGACTTTACCGTAATCCACACTGGATCACTAGGCCAAAAAAATGAACTTGTCATAACATGATTTACCATGATCTCCACCAGATCACTAGGCAAAAACAAGCATGGATGCCATTGGATTTCTCCACCTACACCGTGAGGAATTTTCCTATCTCCTAGTTTCTTAGGCTTTACCGTAGTCCACAGTCTGATCTAGGGATTAATAGGCACTAAAAGGAGACATAATCTCCAGGCTTTACCGTATATCCCAAACCAGGATGCCTAGGAAGATGGAGAGAATCTACCTCTTAGGCTTTACCACAATCCACATCGAATCACTAGGCCCTAAACCAAAGCAACACACTATCTGCATTTACTGCAACCCACAATCCAGTTCAGGGGTTAGTAAGCCATGTGTTCTATCATTTTTGAGATCCACCTCACTCATCTTTGAATCCATCTGGAAATCTAGCTTAACCAAAACATGAGAAACCCATCACGCCATGGCTATCCGAAAATGGAAAGGCTAGGATCAAAACATTGTCATGCTTGGAAAAACCCATGCCATGACAGAAAAGAACGACATGCAATACCATGCATTCCAAATATAGCAAGGAAAGCACACATGCAAATCAATACTTTGATAGAATATTGTTGTAGCTGCTTGTTCCTACTCTTACTTTCTTTCTCCTTCCTTCCCCTTTCCTTATTTTCCTTTCTTGGTCCAATGCCAAAGTGCTCCAGGAAAACCCTCTATATCCAAGATTATGTGTGTGTGTGTGTGTGTGTGTGAGAGAGAGAGAGAGAGAGAGAGAGAGAGAGAGAGAGAGAGTAATGAGAGAGGTCCCAAACTGAATTGACGAAATGTTTGAGAAAAAAGCTTGCCAATTGATCCTTATAAGCCTTTTTATCAATGAGGCCTCTATTTTCTTCATTTTCCATTATTTTTCTTCATTTTCCTTCTCACATGAAACCTGTGACCTTTCACCTTCCTTTTCTCCTATTTTCCATTATTTTCATAAATAAATGTGCTAAATAATGCCTCTTTCCTTTCCAAATAATTTTCCATTGCGTTTTCCAGTTTCCTTTAGCCATAATAACTGAAATTAACACCCATTATGTTATTTCTCCCAACATTCATCTTGGAATAATTGTCCCATCATCTGTGGTTATTATTTTTAACTTTATTAATTTTTATTACATGAAATTTTAACTCGGGTCTATTACAGAACCCTCCCCCCTCTGGGAACAACGTCCTCGGTGTTCAATGACACCTAGAAACCAGAAAACCCATGGAAATAAAACATACTGCCTATGGATATTTATAACACGACGCGTTGTAGTATTTACAACAACATACATATATATAACCATAATATCTATGGATATTTATAAATCTAGCTGGATACAATATATACAATAATATACACATATAAACATATGTACATTTTCTCAGCCAAAGAATGAAAGGATACAATGCCCTTATCAACAACAAGTGAATCTAGATGTTCACACCGTCATCCTCAAAGTAATATCAGGATTCACCTCCTTCCCAGGAAGTCCAGAATCCATTTTCGATGTCAAGATCTGCATCCAATGTCCAATGCTACAATCTTGCACTACTATACCCTCAGTGAACAATTATCGACTCATTATACCATAAAATACTCCCAATGTGCATCTGATTCCATCTAGAAATGATAATGGCAAAAAAAAATCCATCCCCAGCCTTCCCTTCTTTTCTACACAGTCCCTTGGGAAATCTAGTCATCTCCTTCCGTGAAGTCACTCAACTTCCAAGTTCCCTAGCATCCCCTATCCTGGGTGATCATTCCTTTGGAAAATATTCGTAGCATCAGAAGATACAAAAAACCAAGGCATATACCTGCCTCAAAACCATCATACCGGTCATAGCATGCTCATGGAAATCAATGGAAACTATTGTGTACTAGTGCCCCATAATGACCCTACTCCTTAAGTGCTTTACCAACATATTGTTGCTTATTTCAATTCCTTTTGTTAATGTTGCTATTTCTTATAGCCTGTTTAAACTACCCCACTGGGAATATCCGTGCTTCCTGTACGAAGCACATAATTTACACTAGCTTCAAAATAAATTAAAATAAATTCACCTCATTCCTCATTGGTAGCTCGTCAAAAAGGTACACTTGCAATCTTGTTCACTTCCTGTCAGAACAAGTCAAACTAACTGCTTGATCAAATCATCATGTATAAACATATCACATCTGGTTAGCTCAAAACATAACCATCATAAGTCAAAATCATAGTTCACAAGCATAATAGAGATGAAATAAAATACCGATACTTATCCTTCATCGGTCCTTACTTATACCTTTGTTCTTTTGTACACACACCAGATCAATTTCCACACCCAACAAACACCCAGTGCATTTTATTCTCTTCAATTACGTACACATATACATAGTAAAAATCACAACAGGCACAACCACATAATACATACAACACCAGAAAATACATGTTCCTGCACCTGACATATAGCACATACACCTACACTCGGTGTACAATACAACACAATACATGCGCCTACGCTGACATACAACACATACCCCTACACAAAACATATACCAGCATTTAAGCATTCAACACAACAAATACACCTGCATTTAGGCATTCACCACGACACATACACCTACATCCAGTGTATGACATAACACAATACATACACGTGCATATTGTGTACAATACAATACATATACATATACAACATGCTTGCAACAAAACATGTATGAAATGCACACAATACCACATGTATACCAATACCATATGCATAACATGTATATAGTACCAACTATACACAACACTACCTACACAATGTGTTCACAACATCACATGTACATAGCACCACCTACACAACGTTTACACAATGTCAAATGTACACTGCACCACCTATACAATGTGTACATAATACCACATGTACACTGCACTACATGCATGACATGTACACGAAAGCACATGTACATAGTGCCACATGCACAACATGTAAACGACACCATCTACACACAACACCACATGCACAAGATGTACACAACACCACATGCGCACAACACCACATGTATAATCATGCACACAACACCATATGTACAGAGCACCATATGTACAACACGCACACAACACCTTATGTACATAGCACTGCATATGAAACATGTACATAACACCATACATACACAACACCACACATGCAATAGGCGCACAACACCATATGCACACAACACCACATATCCAACATGTGCACAATACGGTATGTACACAACATCGTATATGCAACATGTACATAACACCATCTATACCTAGAACTGCATATGCAATATACACACAACACCATAGAAGCAACAGAGATATGACATCATATTTGCACAATACTACATGTGTTACATGTACACATCACCATAGGTACTATCAATGAATATACAAAATGGACAACATATACACAATAGTAGTACTGCACAACCATAGACTGCAAACTGACCCCACAAGAAACCTTGCTTCTAGTGTCTTTCCACTATCCATGCTTATCCTAGCATGTTGCAGATCACACTACTTTCACTTCGCTGATGTACCACTCAGAATTACCTATCCATAACATACACATAGGCATTGTACAACATATAATATCAATTCATGTCCACATGATACTCACCTGATAGATCTTTCAGGGTTACTCTTCCCACTTGACTCCTCATAATGCAAATAAAATCTTCATGCCATTCACCTGCTTAAGAAATCGTTCCTCCACAAGAATGATCCTTGAAAACCTTGTCATATAGTGGCATAAATACATACATACATACATACATATAATCATTAGCATAAAACAATCATGACCCTGTCAGGAAATGACACACATACACACATGTATACATATAAACATTAGCATTAAACAATCATGATCCATGACAAACTTGCCAGACACGACTTACATACATATGTAAATCTATACATATATAAACATCAAGATAATCATGATCACAAAAAAATTTCTAGATATCATAAGGTCTAGGTTAAGAGAACTTCCTCTATTCATGTACAACATGCACAACATTGAGAAAAATAGTTCCCAACATAGCCAAGGCATTTGATTCCTCAAATACATTTACTTTACCTTTTATGTTTCCTTTCTCATGTTTGTACTGCCACTGTCCATTTACACCAATGGACTCAACCAGTCCAACCAACTGTCATATTATTACCATCCAATGCCCTTTTATCATGCACCAAGCTTCATCCAGGTCTTACCTTACCTGTCAGGTTCCATTCATCTCTTCCTGAGCATCGTCAACTTTCCTATTTCCCAACCAATTACTAAACTATCAACCAAAAGGAAAGAACAAGAAATAACAAGAAGAAACCATGAAAATAAATAAAAATACGACACTGCAAACAACATGGTATGGCCATACACTAGAAATAAACAAAGCCAAAAATCAATCGCAACAAACCACAAAATACCAAAATTACAAGACTGGAGACAAACACCATGATTCAATCCTCCATGGGTTCTCAAAGCTTCCAAGGGAAAGCTCAACTTGAACCTTGTCAAAGATTTTATGCCAATCTCTTTTTGCATGCAATCCCTTGCATCATATCACCATAAACACATAATTGGAAGTGCATATATATATATCAACTCAATCATAAATAAGGTCATGATACCCATAACAATATCTAGCTAACATGTTCACATCATGGAATCATAAACTATTTTCATTCATGCATCACATATGCACGGTTTGTCTATATGAGTACAACATACTATCACAAATACATCATCTCATACCTAAATTCCGTAGCCATAACCATTTGCATGGTCAATCTAGATCAACAAGGTACATATAACATCAAAATATTAATGCAATAACCCTAATAATAAATATAATTAACATATAACAACAACGAGTTAACATATCACATACTCATCAAAAACATATAACATAATTGTCAAGTTAACTATCATGTAACAATAAAAAAGTTAACATATAACATAATTATCAACAAGATATAACATAATCATCAAGTTAATAACATAAAAAAACAAAACAATAATGCATTTAACAACACATTACTACCATTCATCACTATTGTACACACCTGCATATTGTTGGTGCACTAATATGACTATGAAAGTCAATCTTAATACCTACATTAATTATCAACCAAGGATTCATTTGTTTATTTCAAGGGTGTTGGCTCTGTTTATGTAGAGTGAAATCAAAAGCTATTTAGGAATGAATGATTCTTAATCATTTTAATAATTAATCTTTAATTCTTGAATTTCAATATGAAATACTTCAAAAGAAAACCTTAAAGCATTTATAAACCATAAATCTTGATCTACTCTCAATTGATTTGTAAATAAACTGAATCCAACTTATGAATTGTAAGAATCACACATAAAGAATAATTGCTTAACAATTATCTACTGAAAAGAGAAATTGCAGTAAATGAACAACAATAAACTATTCAAATATCTAATGAATAATAATGGTAATCATCGGATATCTATGATAAAATTACTCGAAAGGAACACCAATCAATTGTAATGATAATCTAAACAATTAATTAAAGAATGATATGCAACTATAAGAGTAACAACATCTAAGATTTATCTCAACGGTAAAAGTAAATTATGCAAACGAATTCTAAAATCACACAATAATCGAAATAATGAGCTACAATAATTAACAATCATAGAAAGGACAAAATTATTATAGCACAGAAGAAGCAGCAAGTCTCCTAGGGACCAACCCCAAATCCTCCAAAATTTATTGATGGGAATACTCAGAACACGATTATAAAGAAAACATGCTTTTTTTCATTAATTGTAGTAGCAAAGATATAACATCACCGTAGTGAAAATACTCTATCTTAGTACAAATAATGATGTCCAAATGAAAGTTACAACTCAGAAATTAACCCCCCTTCTATTTCACCTACCAACCTTATATAACCAAATGGAATACTAATAGATGAGAGATAATCCTCAGGATCAGGAGATCCTGAGGATTTCACGACTAATAATCGATTTCACTATAGAATTAGCTTGATTCTCCTTTTCTTCCGCTAGCCCGTGCGATCAAGAGATGATATTTTTCTTTCTTTGGCCGATGTTGTCCCATCATATGAACAACAATTTTCCAATTCAGATTTCTGCACATAAAGCCAAGAAAAAGTTAGTTTTTGTGCTAAAATCATACAATTTGTTAACAATTGATTTTATTCATCTTTCACAATCTTT
>JAXQQM020073017.1:0-98371 GCA_034641835.2 Pinus albicaulis
AAACTATCCAGTCACTACCATACATAACCTTCGATAAGGAATCCCACTGGACATCCAACTCTAGGATTTCACACCCTTCAACTTCATGCAACACATTCCTCTCTTTCCTTGCTTCGGGTCTCCTCCCCTCGTTCCTATTCCTAGGAAAGAATTTTTGTTGCCTTTTTATTTTCTAGAAAACAATTTTTGGGTAAATAACTACCTTTGTAATTGCTTCTAACCATCCAAATGTGGATTCTCTCAACATGCTATTTTTTCCACAGAACCTATAGTTAACTCATTCCATCTAAAATTACCTAAATTACTTTGGTGATTTTATCATGCACCTACAAATTTTATTTGTAAGGTTACCTTCACAAAGATTAAACCCGTGGGTCCTAAATCCTATGTAAAGTTACTTGTACGCAATATATTCACTTCCACGTGCTTCTCCAAAATGTATTTAATTTGATTTATGAATCATTTTGATGTTATGGCCATTTATATAGTCAGATTTCCCCCTGATGGAATGTCCAAATGAATTTCTTGATGAGTCAATTAATAAATATACTGGACGATATTTCCAATGAGCTATCATGAGCTCAATTTGGAGTTGAGTAAGGCTTACAAATTTTTCCTGCAAGAGCACACTTCATTTTGCACCCTCATTCTGCACTTTTTGACCAGTCTTGGGAGAATTGATTTTTGAGGGGCTATAATTGATCATTTTCAGTGTTTGATAGGTCCATTATGTAGCCAATAGAGATATATTTCCAATGAGCTATCATGAGCTCAATTTGGATCTTGTTAAGGCCTCCAAAAGTGGCCTGGAAGATGGTGTTGTGCGCCTGTGTGTTGCGCTGTGCGCTTTCTTTAAGCACTTCGTGCTTGCCCATTTTCCCCAGAAATTGCCAGAAATGCCTCAAATATTTGTGCCATTGCCTCCAGACTTTAGTAGTGGTGCCCATGGATTCCAGCAAAGCAAGTAAGCTATGATTTCTCCATTCATCTTCTCCATAAAGTTGATTTTGTGTTTGTGAAGTTTGTTAAACGAAATTGGTGTCTTTATTCAAGTTTAAAACCCTAGTTTACTCCCAAATTTCCATTACATTACAATTCCATTTCCTTCACTCCCTAACGCCTTCACTAACCTTTCCCACATTGCAATTAACACTATCTCAATCCCCAACTGTAATCCCCTTTCCCTAAACCCTTTTTCATTGAAACACTAAGACCTAGGTGCTTCAAATGCCTAGGCTCCCAAAATTCCTAACCTGTAATAAAATTCCCTATCCCAAACCCCAAAAAAGTTATACTCCTTGTCACTCCCCTCAAATCATAAACCCCTTTCCCCATCTCCCTAAATTTCCCTATCTCATTCCTCACTCCCCAAAACTTCATTTGCATTCCATTAAACCTCCCTAGGGTTTTAAAACCAATACACCATGGAATAAGAACACATAAAATACGGTGAGGGATAAGAAAGAGAGGAGAAAAGACACCAAAAAGGAGGGAGAGTCTCAAGGCTTGAGCCATCAGACACCAAGGAGTTGATGTCATTACCCCTAGTAGTCAAATGTTTTCAAACATGTGGGTTATTATAAGTTTTGTGAAATGGTCCAAAGAGTAAAAGAGGTAGGTTTTCATGAGAAACTTACAGACATATTTGCCACCACTTTGAAAGGAGACAAGGCCATAATTGCAGGTGTTGATTTCATATTCTTAGTAGATACCATATCTCAACCACAAACATTCACAACCAAGGTTAGAAATGGTTTAAAAGCCTAGACCTGGATGTTCGAAACTACAAATCCTAATCAAGAAGAAAGAGAAAGGTAAGTTGAATTTGCTTACTTATGCTTACATCATGGAATATAATACCATCTTAGGTCTCCATGAAGCAAGCATGGAGCAATTTTGAGGAAATTTGAAGAAAATTTGGGAAAATTTGAAAAACTCTTCGAAGGCACATTTTCCAGGAATGTCCTGTTTGGTCACCTTTTTACAGAGAATATTGTGGAAAAAAAAAATGGGGAAAATGGAGGAGGTTTGTGTTCATAAGATATCAAAGTACAAAAAAAATCACACTTTTTACACAGGTATTACAGAATGAGAGATTCATTCACATCTTCACAACCTATTTTTCTGCATGTGCAAAATCCTGTTTGAAACACCTTTTTGCAAAGGATATTGTGGCAAAAAAAAATGAATTTTGGGAAAACAGAGGAGGGTTTTGTTCAAAACATGCCAAGGAACAAAAAAATCTCTCTGATTTGAAAAATACCTCATGGTTAGTGAGATATCACTCCATATTGGAGGCCAATTTTTCCAGAAAATTCAGAATTTTTGCACAACTGGAATACTAGGGTGTTGTGCTTTTGTTTGAGGAATATATTGGCCAAAATAAGACCACCATTGGATTAATAATGATGAATAACTATAGGAAAACCACTTTTCTAGCCTTGTTTGGTCCAACTGGCAGGTGAAAAAGTGGAGAAACACCCTAAAAATCATGTTTCTGCCTCCATTTTTACCTTGGTGCTGCACGTTTAGCAATATTGGGAGAATCAATTTTTGATAGCAAAAATAAACTCCATTCTAAAAAATAAAGGCATATTAGGAAATTATAGAAGATAATATTTCCAACAAGCTGTCCTGGGCCCAATTTGGACACTCGGAAGGTACCCAAAATCAGGATGCAACATGGATGGCACGTTTGATAATTGTCTGATTTTTCTCAATTTTTGTGCAAATTTGACTTTTAATCTTGGGGAATAATGTTTTTACCTCTATAAATCAATGATGTAAATGTAATTATGGCGCCTGTACTATTACCTAGGGTAAATACATTAGATAAAAACGCATGATGAGGTGTAATGAATCAGTTCACAAAATTTAGGGAGGAGTCACTTAGAGCTCCCTATACTCCAGCCATCAGGTAAGATTTTTCTGGATCTCTTCCTCAACTCAGGGATTCGATCCCTGAGGATGAGAGAATGTTGTTTTGATGTATATATCTTCCATTTCTTCACTCTTAACAAGGCTTGGAATCAATTGGATGTTATTGTATTGATCAAGGACTACAATGTAATCAAAGTTGGCATAATTTTCAAACCATTTCATGTCTATTATATGATGATTTTCAAGTTGATAGGCAGAATACATGTTCTTTCATGCTCTGTTTTGGGAAATTTGTCATAATTTGACCATTTTATTCAGTTTAGGAAGAATACATCTCCTATTCTCTTCTTAACTCCTCATCAGTCTTAAACCACCTCACCAAATCACCTTTAAGTGTTAAGCCTTCTACCTACCTTGCCCCATCAAATGGAATGCAATTCCATCTCATTTTCCCTAACCTAGTCCCCTTGATCTAATCCTCATTAAAAACCCTAATCAAAACAAATCAAAACCTTCTGCACTTCTTAGCTAACCTAAAATCCTTCCAATCCATCCCTATTGGCTATGAAATTAGTGGAGAGAGCCCTCTCCGACTTGGTAGGGTTAGATACCAAGTTAAAATGTAGGTTTGTAGTTACCTCCGTTTGGATATCTTCTTCAGCCTTAAAGATCTGGCGAAGTGATAACATATTGGAGTCGTTGTCAGGGAACGAAAGATCAGGACTTCCCTGGGAAAGAGCAAGAAAGTTTAGATCTAATTGTTGATGGTGAACAACAGTTGGACACATAGGAAGGCTGTACCATTCACCTGGCGAATCCATTGACTAAAAGATCCAAAAAATCAACACTTAATCGCCATTCCACTACATGAAAATTAGTAGCTTGAAGAAATTTTCAATATGGATTCAATTGCTCGAAGGTATGCTCCTATGAATCGGGCTCATATTACTGGTTTTTTGAACCATATTCCTTGTATATATTGGAAATCAGGACTGTTAAAGTTTAAGGGTCAAGACGGTGAAGATGCTAGTTTGAATTTGGTCAAATTTCATTTGCATATTCACAGACTAAAGATTGAGTTTCCTGAAGATTGTCTAATGAATATGTTTATGGCTACCTTGGAGGAAAAAGCAAGATCATGGTATAAGAGTCTACCATCTACTAGTTTATATTCTCTAAAGGACTTTCATTCAGTTTTATTTCAACATTATCAAAGCTCTAATTCTTCCTTGTCGATGATTGATAGTTGTTGTGAGATCTATGATAATTTCATCGAGTTTCTTGAAAATTTGTATGGGGATGAAGAGTGTCTAGATGATGAGATCATAGAAGCCCTATATGATTTTTCCTCCCAAAAAGAATTAGTAGTTTCCTCCTTGGATGAAAAATACCAAGACCTAGAAAAATAAATGCCTATCCTTGATCTTGAAAATGAGAATCATGAAGCCAATGTTAACTTCTATAAAACTCTATTTTCTCCTTTTTCTGAATATGAGATAGATCATCTCTTGAACAATCATATTACAACCCAAGCTAATGAAGATTTGCAGTGTTTACATAGCCAAGAATTTGTTAGTGAAAATTATTCCATCATTGAAAATGAAAATTGTTGGCAATATGATGCAGAGTGTTGTCCTTGATGGAAACCCACTTGATAAAGATGATGGAAACCAACTTGATGAAGTTGTTCTTGACTTGATGGACTTGTTAATGATGTAAATCTGTTGTGTCTACAAAGCAGCTCAGATGTAATGATGAAAGGAATTCCAGTATGTGTTAGATCAATGATGAAAAGTGTGTGTCACAGGGCATACGCGGGTTTGTCTAGGAGAAGTAGCGTATGCACGCGGGTAGGTACGTGCCAAGTCGCATATGCTCAATTGCGCTCTAATTGTGTAAAACCAAGGGTTCCTACCATGGTATTGACCCATTGTATTGAGCGTTGGATTATCTATGTGATCCCGTTCAGGAATACCATCGGAAGTAATGTAGTTTTGGCTCATGGTATTGATAAAGGCTAAAGCTATATAAGGAGAAGAATTTCATTGTGCAAGGGGTGTGCAAGATGTCTGGGTTTTAATGAATACTTCACTCTGAAGTTAATCTGTATGGTTGTACTCTGTTCTTAATTGATAGATCTGATTTATGATGCACCTATGAACATGATGAAGATTCAAGATCTCTAGATATAGAAATGGTGAATCTCAAGGATGATCTGAAAAGAAGTGATGAAGACCTGGCGCAAACCTGTTGAAGAAATTGAAGAAATCTGGGTAAGTTCATAGATCTGATTTGTTCTGCAAAGTTTACCTTTTATAGATCTATACGCGGGTTCATTTAATGAAAAGCGTGTGTATACACGGATTTGTTTAAACAAAGGCGCATATGGGAAGTTAGAAGTGTTCTGAAAATTGCACAGAGGTATACGCGAGTTCATTTTGTGAAAGGCGCGTGTATACGCGGATCTGTTGTACAAAAAAAGCGTATGGTATCTGAACTTATAATTGCTCATGGTTGAATGTGATTCTGCATATCTATTCTGAAGTCTGGGTTGTCTCTGATATTCTGGTTACAGTGAGTTCACTGTTCTGTTGGAAGCAATGGGCAAAGTATGATTGTTGATAAGTGAAGGGTTGTGTTGAAGCTGTTTGATCCAGTTTGAAAATTGATGAAACGTGGTCTGCAGTGGATCTGAGGGTTGAAGCCTTCAGTATGAAAGTAGAAGCTTTCCGCCAGTAGAGGCTGGTGTTAATATCAGGGGGGTAGTAGCTCCCTTCCAGCTGAGGTTGGTAAACGAGAGCAGGGGGTTGTTGCTCCCTTCCAGGAGAGGCTGGTAAACGAGAGAAGGTTGTAGCCTTCTGCAGGTGGGTGCCTGCGTGCTGGTATGAGTCTGCGCTAGTACATGTTGTAAGAAGTTTTCTTAATAATAAAGATTGAAGACTGAGACGACGACAGCGGTGGTTTTCTCCCGAATTGGGTTTCCACCTAAAAATCTTGGTGTCCATGTGTGTTGCTTATGTGTGATGATTATTCTGTTCTTTCTGCACCTGTTTACTGTTGTCTAAACATCTGATGAATGATTAATGCAATCATCTGAGTCAAGAATTAAATGCATAATTAAATCACTGGATATACGCGAGTTCTGTAAAGGATATCCGCGTATATACGCGGGTTGGCTTCAGGAAAGTAGTGTATGGGTTTTTAAGAAAGAAAATATCAAAGTTTTATTGTCTGAACTAAATACTGATTCACCCCCCCCTCTCAGTATTTTTCCCTACAATTGGTATTAGAGCAGGTCCTTCTGAAAAGGCTTAACCGCTAGAAGGAAGATCAAGAAAGATGAGCAATCAAGAGGGAACAACATCTATCAAGCCTCCGCTCTTCAACGGAAGTAATTTAATCTTCTGGAAAATAAGGATGAGATCCTATCTTCAGTCTATGGGAGCAGATATATGGGCCATTGTTGAACAAGGATATCAATATCCAGCTGCTATACCAACAGATCCAACTGAAAGGAAGGACTATGAATCAAATGCAAAGGCGGTCAATGCTCTAACCGGAAGTCTAACTGAATCTGAATTTGTCAAAGTCATGCAGCTGAATACAGCAAAGGAAATATGGGACAAAATCATTCTAAGTTATGAAGGTGATGCAAAGGTAAAAAGTGCAAAACTTCAAACCCTCAGAATGGAATATGAAAATTTAAGAATGCATAATGATGAGACTATTGCCAGTTTCTTTTTACATGTTGATGATGTTGTAAATCGTATGAGAAATCTGGGAGAAACAATAACTGAATCTACTTTGGTTGAGAAAATTTTAAGATCGCTAACGACAAAGTTTGAGTCAAAAGTTTCTGCTCTTGAAGAGAAATAGGATCTTCAAAATCTTACTATGGTGCAACTTCATGGCATACTAACTGCATATGAAATGAGAAGAGGAGGACCATCTGAAGTCAAAGAGGCAGTCTTCAAAGCTTCTACAAAAGGGAAAGAAGTACAAAAAGTAGAAGGTTCAGGATATATCTTAGAAGAACATGAGGCAAATTTTGTGAGAAGACTCCAACCAGGAACCGGAAGATTCAAAGGTAAGCTTCCTTTCAAATGTTTTGATTGTGGAAGAGTTGGTCACTATGCTGCAAAGTGTCCTTATAAATAAGTAGCAAGAAGGAATAAGAACTGATCTAACACTAAGAAAAGCTACTATACTAATGAAGACAGTGATGGGTTATCCGATAGTGAGGAAGAATGTGAACAAGATCTTAGACTTCTCATGGCATTTGAACAAGAATCTAGAGAAGAAAAGGATACTTTTGTAGACGCTCTAGAGGGCAATGATTTTCTTGAAGAAAACAATCAACTCAAAATATGCTTAGAAGAAAATAAAATAATCATAGAAACACTGAAAAATCAGATT
This sequence comes from Pinus albicaulis, assembly GCA_034641835.2. Taxonomy (NCBI): domain Eukaryota; kingdom Viridiplantae; phylum Streptophyta; class Pinopsida; order Pinales; family Pinaceae; genus Pinus; species Pinus albicaulis. The sequence goes on from JAXQQM020073017.1 coordinate 7,297, forward strand.
GAAGAAGAAAAGAAACACAGGGAGAAAGCAGAATGTGAAGTGGTAAGTCTAAGGAAAGAATTGGAGAAAGTAAAGACTCTGAATCTCAGATTTGCTAAAGGATCGGAAACCTTATATGATATTATCAAGGTTCAACGTTCTCCTCTTATAAAAACAGGTCTTGGATATATTGGAGAATCCTCTCAGGCTTCAGCACCGAACTATCTGAAGGCAGCAACAACTGGTTTACATTATTCCACTACTCAACAAGGAAGTAAGGAATCTTTACAGGTAAAGCAGGATCATATCAATTCAAGGAACACTAAAATGAATAACTTTCAAAGAAGCTCCAACCAATAGGTAAATCCGAATAGAAGATTTCATGATCGCAGAAATTTCTACTTCAATGGACAATGTTTCACATGTCACAATTTTGGTCATAAAGTTGTTCAATGTGTTGCTTATAAAACCATCATGACAAGAGAAGCAAGAAAGAAAAGGATGGATATTGAACCAAAGAAGAATACCTATAACAACTTTTCTCCTCTTCAAAATGAAGTTGAATGTGCTTACTGCAATAACTTTGGCCATGAAGAATCTGAATGCAGGAGCAAAATTCAGCCAAAAGAACATGTGCCTTCAAGCTCCAAAATATGGAAAAATAAGGAAACTCAGGTTGAAAATTGTGGCATAGCTTTATTTGCAGAAGGCGAAGAAAATCAATGGTATATTGATAGCGGATGCTCAAAACATATGACAGGTGACAAAAACAAACTTCATGCATATAATGCCCTAGAAAAGGAAAAGAATGTTACTTTTGGAAATGATACGCCTGCTGTCATTAAGGGAAAAGGGTCTGTTTTTCTAAAAGAAAAGGTGAAAGCTAATAATTTCATGTATGTGGATGGATTAAGACATAACCTGTTAAGTGTGAGTCAAATGTGTGATCAAGGAACTGAGGTTGTCTTTAGTTCAAAAGAATGTGTGGTACGTGATCTTGATACAGGTAAAACAATTATAAAAGGAAAAAGAACTCCAAGCAACCTGTATGTATTGAAGAACAACAAAGATCAATGTTACTTGAGAAAATCTTCAGAAAATTGGCTATGGCATAGAAGGCCGGGGCATCTAAGCTTCTCTCAAATCAAAAAATCAAGCAGACTTAAAGCTATTCGTGGTCTTCCCAATATTACTCTACCAGAGAGTATCATATGCAAATCTTTCCAATTCGGTAAACAAACCAGAGTACAATTTAATTCCAAGGAAGGTTCATCAAGAAGGCCTCTTGAACTCGTTCATACTGACATATGTGGACCTATGAGGAAAAATTCACCATGTGGTGAAGAATACTATATCTTATTTATTGATGATTTCTATAGAATGTGTTGGATTGGGTTGATCAAACACAAAGATGAAGCATTTGAAAAATTTCAGATCTTTAAAGCACTGGTGGAAAATGAATTAGAACTAAAAATCAAGTGTCTTAGATCTGATCGAGGAGGAGAATATACATCAAATGAATTCCTTGAATTTTGTGAACAGCATGGCATAAAAAGACAATTTTCTATAGCAGGCACTCCACAACAAAATGGCGTAGCAGAAAGAATGAATAGAACAATTCAACAAATGGCAAGAGCCATGCTTGATGATTCCGGAACACCTGACACTTTTTGGGGAGAAGTAGCTCACACAGCAGCAAATATTCTTAACAAGGCACATGTTCGGGTAAATAGTGACAAAACTCCATATGAACTCTAGTATGGTAATTCTCCCTCTGTGAAGCACTTTAGAGTTTTTGGAAGTAAATGCTTTATCAAAAATAATGATGAAAATCTTGGCAAGTTTGAACCCAGATCAGATGAAGGAATACTTCTTGGTTACTCATCTACAAGCAGAGCATACAAATGTTACAATAAAAGGCTTCGGAAGATTGTTGAATGTATTGATGTTGTTATTGATGAGTCTCCTGCAGCCCCTAAAGAAGAAAAACAAACAGTAGATGAAGATGATGGTGACTATTGTCCTTCTACATAAAATAGAAATGATATAGACAATGGATCCGATGAAGAACCTGAAGATGATTTATCTGGAAAAACTCCATCCAGATATGTTCAAAAGAATCATCCGGAAACTCAAATTTTGGGAGACAAGGAATCAGGTGTACAAACAAGGAGGACTCTTGTGGGATCTTCTAGCTATCTGGCATTTCTATCCACGATTGAACCACACAATGTCAATCAAGCTAGCAAAGATGAATGTTGGATTCAAGCCATGAATGAAGAGCTTGATCAAATTGAAAAGAATCACACTTGGGAATTGGTACCAAGACCACATGATAAAAACGTCATTGGAACTAAATGGATATTCAAGAACAAGTTAAATGAGAATGGGGATGTTACAAGAAACAAAGCTAGACTGGTTTGCAAAGGGTATACTCAACAAGAAGGAATAGACTTTGAAGAAACTTTTTCTCCTGTAGCTAGACTTGAAGCCATAAGAATGTTTCTTGCTTTTTCAAGTTCTCAACAAATCAAATTTTATCAAATGGATGTTAAATCTGCATTTCTCAATGGTGATCTAGAAGAAGAAGTTTATATAGAACAACCAGAAGGATTCATTTTGGGAAATGATAAAAATCTTGTTTGTAGACTTAAAAAGGCTCTATATGGTCTCAAACAAGCTCCAAGGGCATGGTATTATCATCTTGACAAATATCTTCATCAACAAGGATTTTCAAAGGGGTCTGCTGACATCAAATTATACACAAAAATTGAAAATGATAAACTATTGATTGTGGTTGTATATGTTGATGATATTATTTTTGGGAGTAATGAAGAATCTATGAGTCAGAAATTTGCTTTTGTCATGCAACAAGAATTTGAAATGTCCCTACTTGGAGAACTAACATTCTTTCTTGGCTTACAAGTGCATCAAACTGTAGATGGTATATTCTTATCACAAGAAAAATATCTCAAGCAAATTCTGAAGAAGTATGGCATGGAATAATGCAAACCTGTAAGTACACCAATGGTAACTAGATGCAATCTCAGTTCTCATGATGATTCTCCCACGGTAAATCAACCAGAATATAGATCAATGATTGGAAGTCTACTTTATCTCAATGGAACTAGACCGGACATTATGCATGCAGTTGGGATTGTTGGACGATTCCAAGCTAATCCAAAAGAGTCTCATCTTCAGGCTGTCAAAAGAATATTCAAATATCTGCAAGGAACTCAAGACTTTGGACTATGGTATCCAAAGAATGTTGATCTTACTCTTCATGCTTACACGGATGTAGATTGGGTTGGAAATGTTGATGATCGGAAAAGCACTAGTGGTGGTGCATTCTATATGGGGCCCCGGTTAGTATCTTGGTTCAGCAAAAAGCAAAATTCCATAGCATTATCTACAGCAGAAGCAGAATATGTGGTTGCCGCATCTTGTTGCACTCAACTCCTTTGGATGATGCAAACCTTGCAAGACTTTCAAATCAAATGTACACCTCCTATCTCCATTATGTGTGATAATACAAGTGCCATCAGTATCTCAAAGAATCCTGTTATGCATTCAAAGACAAAGCACATTCCCATCAAGTATCACTTCTTACGTGAACAAGTGCTTGAACAAAAGGTGAAGTTGGAGTATGTTCCCTCCAAAGAACAAGTTGCTGATATATTTACCAAACCTCTGCCCAGGGAAGCGTTCGAATATCTCAGACAGAAGCTGGGTGTTGTCTCTACCTCTCAGAAGAGCAGATCTGATTAAACTCAGAAGATTAAATTGGATACGCGGGTTTCCTAAAAGACAGTCGCGTATATACACGAGTTTATCCACAGAAAGCCGCGTATGATTGGTTGCTGACAAATTTTGTGAAGGGTCAGCATTTTTCAGCACAACTGCAGTACTATTTGATATCTTTGATGCTAATGCCCAAGCTTTTGGGGATATGAAGGAGTAAACTGATGTATAGGTTTAGGGGGAGCATTAGCCCTGCTGAGTATTATGCATTGTTGGCATTGTGATTCTGAATTATGATCACTTTCTTGAAATCCTTTTTGGTTTTGGTCATAGAAAGTCATATTTGTAATTTGATGTAACGGTCATGTTGAGACCTATGATGTAAATTGTTATATTCAGTCATATAAGGACTTGTTCAAATCTATAAACCCACTTGGTTGGGTACTTGAGTCTCATATGTAAATCCAATTGGTTGGATTTTTGATGTAAGTATGAGTCCTTGGTGATAGGAAGGTCATAGTGTCAAGTACTTCATTGTAAAATATGTTTGAAGATTCGGCATAAACTCAGGGGGAGCATGGTAACTTCAATGCACAGCGCTCTTCTTTCGACATGTGGAGAAAAACCTGGTGTTGGTGTTGATCCGCCCTTTTCCCTTGATGTCAAAGGGGGAGAGTGACATGGTGTTTGAATAAGGGGACAAAATGTCATTGTATTTGAATAATGGTTATGCTTAATGTATCTATTTGTTGTGGTGATCAAATACCATCATGGTTGCCATCAAGTCCAAAGGGGGAGATTGTTGGCAATATGATGCAGAGTGTTGTCCTTGATGGAAACCCACTTGATAAAGATGATGGCAACCTACTTGATGAAGTTGTTCTTGAATTGATGGACTTGTTAATGATGTAAATCTGTTGTGTCTACAGAGCATCTCAGATGTAATGATGAAAGGAATTCCAGTATGTGTTAGATCAATGATGAAAAGTGTGTGTCACAGGGCATACGCGGGTTTGTCTAGGAGAAGTAGCGTATGCACGCGGGTAGGTACGTGCCAAGTCGTGTATGCTCAATTGCGTTCTAATTGTGTAAAACCAAGGGTTCCTGCCATGGTATTGACCCATTGTATTGAGCGTTGGATTATCTATGTGATCCCGTCTAGGAATACCATCGGAAGTAATGTAGTTCTGGCTCATGGTATTGATAAAGGCTAAAGCTATATAAGGAGAAGAATTTCATTGTGCAAGGGGTGTGCAAGATGTCTGGGTTTTAATGAATACTTCACTCTGAAGTTAATCTGTATGCTTGTACTTTGTTCTTAATTGATAGATCTGATTTATGATTCACCTATGAACATGATGAAGATTCAAGATCTCTAGATCTAGAAATGGTGAATCTCAAGGATGATCTGAAAAGAAGTGATGAAGACTTGGCGCAAACCTGTTGAAGAAATTGAAGAAATCTGGGTAAGTTCATATATCTGATCTGTTCTGCAAATTTTACCTTTTATAGATCTATACGCGGGTTCATTTAATGAAAAGCGCGTGTATACGCGGATACGTTTAAACAAAGGCGCGTATGGGAAGTTAGAAGTGTTCTGAAAATTGCACAGAGGTATACGCAAGTTCATTTCATGAAAGGCGCTTGTATACGCGGATCTGTTGTACAAAAGGCGCGTATGGTATTTGAACTTATAATTGCTCATGGTTGAATGTGATTCTGCATATCTATTCTGAAGTCTGGGTTGTCTCTGATATTTTGGTTACAGTGAGTTCACTGTTCTGTTGGAAGAAATGGGCAAAGTATGATTGTTGATAAGTGAAGGGTTGTGTTGAAGCTGTTTGATCCAGTTTGAAAATTGATGAAATGTGGTCTACAGTGGATCTGAGGGTTGAAGCCTTCAGTCTAAAAGTAGAAGTTTTTTGCCAGTAGAGGCTGGTGTTAATATCAGGGGGGTAGTAGCTCCCTTCCAGGTGAGGCTGGTAAACGAGAGCAGGGGGTTGTTTCTCCCTTCCAGGAGAGGCTGGTAAATGAGAGAAGGTTGTAGCCTTCTGTAGGTGGGTTCCTGCGTGCTGGTATGAGTCTGCGCCAGTACATGTTGTAAGAAGTTTTCTTAATAATAAAGATTGAAGACTGAGACGACGGCAACGGTGGTTTTCTCTCGAATTGGGTTTCCACCTAAAATCCTTGTGTTCATGTGTGTTGCTTATGTGTGATGATTATTCTATTATTTCTGCATCTGTTTACTGTTTTCTAAACATCTGATGAATGAGTAATGCAATGATCTAAGTCAAGAATTAAATGCATAATTAATTCACTGGATACGCGAGTTCTGTAAAGGATATCCGCGTATATACGCGAGTTGGATTCGTGAAAGTAGCGTATGAGTTTTTAAACAAAGGAAGATCAAAGTTTTATTTTCTGCACTAAATGCGATTCCCCGGCCCCCCTCTCAGTATTTTTCCCAGCAAAAATCTGAGTTTAAATGATGGCAATCATGAGATTGATGAAAATAGACAGGAAGTTGTTTAGAGTAAACCAATTTATGATGATGATTTCTTGCAAGGAGATCAGCTAATAGATATTGTTTTCTTTCATGAAGGGGATAAAGCTGTTATGTTTGATAATCTTGAAGAATGTTTTCTGTTTAAGGATGAATTAGAATATGAATTTGAGGAGTATGAGCCTAAGAGAGACAATATGCTAGAGATTGAGTCATAATTTCTCATGCTTGAGGAATTTACAACCAACACTTAGATAACAGAAGGTTATACTTCCCTATGCCTTCATATCAATCGTGACAACCAAGTGTTCTTTCATATCATAATGAAGGGAGTACTTGTATTTTTGCTATTGGATCTCAAGACAAGGTAATGCTTTATGATTTTCAAGATCCCTTCGGAAGTCTTTTGCAAGCATTGGAGAAGATGAATGTTGTCTTGTTTTTGAGAAAAAGCCTTGGTTTCAGTTTTTATTGTGATTTGCCTACATGTACATCATTCTTCTTGCTTGATGAAAGTGAGAGAAGAACTTCAGTAAGTAGCCATCTCCTGGATTGGTTACACTGGAAGTATCATTTCATCTAATCAACAATTGTGCAGCAGATTAGAGTAGGTTAGTATCATTTCAATTTTATTTGATTTCTTTTTCAGTATCAAGTTTCTTTCAATATTCAGTTTTCTGCAAGTGTGAAGTAGAAAAGCACTGGAGTTTGGAGCCTGAAGTGAAGGCCATGGAGATTCATTGACTTTCTGTCATTTTCAAGTTCATTTTTCAGTCAAGTAAGTCAAGTCTTGAGTCATTTTTCAGTCAATTTCAAGACATTTCAAAGTCAGTTTGTGTCATTTGAGTTGTCAGCATTTAGTCATGTTTTTCAGTTTGAGTTTTTTACCATATTGGCCCAATGGATAAGGCATTGATATGAAAAATCCATATTTTTGTGGTTCTTGACACATAATTTAGAGATATCATCCCTAATAAGGCCAATGTTAGTGTCAGTATTTACATCCTGACATCAATGATCAAAATCCTATTTTCATATCATTTTAGGAGTCCCACTCAAATTTTTTTTATCATTCCACTAGGTCATGTAAAAAATTAGTCACTAATTGTAGCCCCAAGTCCAAAAATCATCACTCTTCCATAAATTTTATTACTTTTTGGCATATCTCCATACCTTGCTGACTATACATCATCTATAAAACCAATATCGGTCATGTCATCTTGAAATTCAGTCCTTCAAGGTTCCATTAAATTTCTAGGGGTTTTCAAGGTTTCATTAGGTCATTAGGGTTTCCAAGGTTCAAATAAAACACCATTTCATTGCATAAGGTCAGCAAAATTATGAGAGTGATACAAATAATATCCATTTACCATATAAAGAGGATTTTCAAGCATTATAAATCTGCAAAGCAAACAAGAGAGAGTGTAATATTCCCAAATGGGAAAAGCAAGAATATAGTGAAAAACCATGGAATAAAAGCGTAAAAAATATATATATAAGCAAGAGACCTATATGGAGACCTTCCATTCATCATAAAAACAGCATATATGTGTAAAATAATAGGCCACAAACCATAATACAAGATATAACAAGCCTCCAATGGACAAAACCCTCAAAAGAGGTGTTGCTACTATATATCAAAATGTCGGAACACTGCTACAACGCTGTTTATAAGGCACTACTATAAAAAATTAATATACAAAATAATATGGGCTGATATATGCCACAAAAGATAGATCTAATACATATCTAGGCACTATACAACCTCCAATGAAGAACCCCTCAAGGGTTTTCAGAAATACACCATGTACAAGATGGGAATCTAAGCCCTAGGGCTGAAGATCCACTTCAACATATAGATCTGGAAAGCGTGGCTGATCTGATATAAGAAATAATGTGGCCTCCTCCAATAGATCTCCTAGATGGAAGGATGATCCCTTCTCTATAAAATCTCCTCTCCAAATGGTGTACTGAAACCACCCAGCAACTCCTCCCTCAAAATAACACAGATCTGGAAAGAAATTGCGCTGTAGGGGAAAATAAATATATGGCCTGATGCCAAGATCTGAAAATATGCTCAAGGGCCTTCCTTACTATCCTCCCAATGGAAGGGAAACCTTCTCCACTGAAAATAAGTACTGAAGTGACCCAAATATGGTCTCCACTACTGCAACTTGCAAAACAACTCAACCTTCAACAGGATCTGCATTGTAGATGTAAGATGAAGCTTTCGCCAAATTCCTGACAGTGGAAGTGAAGTAAAAGACTCTTTAAAGAGCTAATTAATGAAAGAGGTGGGATTCCTGATCAGGAACGCCCAGTGCTAAACATCACTTGCAATCTTAGCTAAATAGCCAAAGAAAGCTATATGTCTAAACAGACCATATATTCAGAAATATAATAACATCAACGTGATGAATATGGTTGCCATCCTCTTCATTTTATAATATATGAGATTCCAAACCCTAAGCCCCATTCATTTATGACCCTAATTTCATGCAAGGTGTCTCCAAATAAAACTGTGTTGTCCCTCATTGATTGCCACTCCTCCATGACAACATTGTTGATTTGGTCAAAGTTGACCCAGTCAAGATGTTCCAGCCCCTTTTCACACCTAAGGGTGCTTAATTAAGCTGCTAAGATGTTTTCCTTTTACATTGGCATTGATTTATTCATTATTAAGGAGACTTATGGACCTCCATTTTCCTCTTATTCATTAAACATAAAGCAAAAGAAAAATTTAATATTCCAACTAGCTCATGGCTAATTGGGAATATTACAGTCCTCCCTTCCCAAATGTTGCTTGTCCTCAAGCCACTTACAAGGCGAGTGCTGCAACTCTTTTCCTCCATCATTGGTGATACCATCATGTGATAAGATTCCCTCATAAGCTAAGTGTCTCCCAATCCATCCCTCCATGAAATGCTCCTCCAAAGTTCTCATGAGATGCAAATGATTCATCCCACAAGGAAGCAGTAGATCTACTGAAACAAACATGGTTTGTCCAATTATCTCCCTGAAACATGTAGCATAATGAACATGGATAATTTCTCTCCCATAGGGCACATTCAATCCTCCCATCCTCCCTTCAATCATTCCCATAAAAATAATAAGCACATCATCAATGTATGGGATCAAAACCAAGTACATGCAAACAGAAATATGCAAAAATGGAGGTGGGTCATAGTCCCACATGTGGAACCAGCGCAGTATATCTCCTGACTGCATTAGATAATGGTATGGTAAGTGGTTTCCCCACCACTTACTTGCTACCCTAGTCTTCTCAAAATGGCTAAAAAGGTGAGAAATTTTTGGTGCCTTTGGAGTGCACCCACAGTGATACAACATCTCCCTATATCCTCCAAGGGAGTGACCATGCTCAGAAATGTTTATGGCCCAAAGTTGGCCATGAAGTTTATATTGAAGAATGCTCCTCCTTGGACCAATTTCCTGCATATACATGGTAAAGGAATGCAAATAATCATCAAATGAAACATTATGTACATAAGCATGTTCCTTACCAAAATTTCTGCTCATACAAATGGAGTGGTCCATAGATAGATTCCCTCTCATTCCAAAAGAGGAAAGAGGTGGCTGTGATATCTCCTCTCTAGAGTTATGGATCTCCTCCAATTCCACATGGTCCATGCATCTTTTCAAATGATGATATACCTCCTCTTCAAAGCCTTCCCAAGTGTAGCTCTCCATGATAGTGTTGTAGGCTCTCATGGAATAAGTATGGTTGAAGAGAAATTCTTCATGAGATCTTTGTAGAAACTTCTCCTTAAGCTTTAAAGCTCTAGACAAGAAGATCCTACCATGATAGTAGATGAATTAATCTTGGACTGAATATCCCACCTCTTGAAGATGGTAATCAAGTATCATGCAAGTAAAAATATCCTTGGAATAATCCACCAACAACTGGGATTTCCAATATGGATCTATCCTCCATAGTGACATCACTGATGATATATCAGAAAGAACATATGTCATATGGCTGCCCTTCTCTTCGACATCTCCCATGAAAAAGGTACATATTGGGATGCTACTATCCCCTCCTTGCTACTCTTATTTCATTTTCTCATGCTCAAGTAAAGGTTGAAGCTTTTGGAGGTTAGTCTTCCATGGAAAGCTATCATCCATCCATAGCTTCCTGAGTTTGGCCAAATCATTCATGAGTGGCCACCATCTTCTATCATGTATGGAAGATTTATCTATAAATGAGAACATATTCTGAGTCTCCATAGTCAAGGAATAGTCTCCTTGCACCATGATGGTGTCATCCTCCAATCCTGCAGCATCTCCTCTCAGCGCAATATGAGATGTGAGAGTGGGTAATGATGATAGTGGTAGGATATCTCCCTCCTCCTTGAGTCTACCCAAGAATCTCAACGCTGTATTATGACCTCCTAATGTCCCCATTCCTCCTGGATCTATGAATGGTGCATCATGATGTGAGACATGTCTCGCCAAATCTGGATCAGGTGGCCTCCCCAGTGGTTTTCCACAAAACAATGATGTCTCATGGGCCAATATCATATGCATAATAGATGGGAATACCATGTCCTTGCTTCCACTGCACAAATCCAACTTTTTTTTTTTGTGTGGAAGCTTCTTGATAATTGGGTACCACTCTCATTGATGCAAGAGTCCCTCTAATTAGACAATTTCTCCCTCCTAACCTCCTGGTGGTGGTGGATCATCTCCTGTTATTCCATCGCTATGACCTTTTTCTTGTTCCTCTTCTTCTTCCTCCTCATCATCTGAGAAGACCTTTATGTAGTGTGCCTTTCCTGCTGCACATTTGTGTTTGGGTGCCCATGGAATGTGAATCAAATCCTCCTTCTTCTCAAACCTCTTCGAACATCATCATCAAGAGGTTTTTTATTTTGGCTCTCCTTTGAAAGAGAAGCCTTGTCATCTTTTCCCTTTGATGGAAAAGAGGGCTTGTGCTAAAATGTTGCCTTTGATTTTGTCAAGGCATCTTGAAGATCTCTAGCCCTTTCAATGGCATCTTGAAGGATAGTAGGCTTGGTAGACTTAACCAACCCATGAAGAGGTTCATTTAATCCATCAATGAACATATAGACCCTTCTTGCTGCAGATAAATTAGGAACCATAATAGAAAGTTTCAAAAACTCAGAAATATAAGTTTCTGGATTAACTAATTGTTTAAGATTTGCAAGCCCCATGAATGGTGCTTCAGGATATCTTCTATCAAACCTCTCCATCGACCTCCTTGTGAACTCTGAATATGTAGTCACATTGGCATGACACAATGTAGACAAGCCATGGAACTACCAATCATGTGCTTCACCCTCAAGGTGCAGCGTTGCTATCTTAATGGCCTCCTTCTTCAATACTTTGTTTAGCTGGAAGTAGATTTCAAGCTTCTCTACCCAATATTTGGCAGTGCATTTAGATGACCCATCAAACTTGGGTAAGAAAAATCTACCCATAGTGTGATATAGATCATGATTCTGAATGAATCCTCCACCTCTATTGTGATGCTTGGGTCTCCTATTGTCCTTGATTTGAAACAATTCTTGAAAACTCAAGTGGTCCTTGAATGTATGAGATTGAGATTCATACTCCATAAAATAGTCTTCAAGGGATTCTTGTTCTTGAAACTCTTCACTTCCCACTGCTAAGAATGTAGGAATTGTAGAGTGTTAGGAAACTTGTTGTTGTTGCACTGGTTGATCAATCCAGTGATGAGAAATGTCAGAGCCTTCACCATGTTGAAATCATTTAGGGGATTCCTTGTATCTATCCATTCTCATATCATTTATTTCTCTACCAATGTCTTGCATATCTTTGAGAAGAATCTTAGGAAACTCACTCTCCTCATCTTCTCCTCCTTATACAGGGGTTTTACCCTTGTCTTCTTTATCATTTGTATAGTAAAACTTCCGGTGTCTTCTTCTTTGATACCTCTTCTCTCTATCAGTAAGAGGATCTCCTTCTTCAGATGACATATTATCTATTCAAGATGCACAAGCTGTGCTAATATTATGCTCTGATACCACTGTAATATTCCCAAATGGGAAAAGCAGGAATATAGTGTAAAACCATGGAATAACAATGTAAAACATTACATAAAATAAAGATACCAATATGTATACCTTACATTAATCATAACAGTAGAATATATGTGTAAAATAATGGGCCACAAACCATAATACAAGATAGAACAAGCCTCCAATGGAAAAAACCCTCAAAAGAGGTGCTGCTACTATATATCAAAATGTCGAAACACTGCTACAACATTGTTTATAAGGTATTGCTACAACAAATGAATATACAAAATAATATGGGCTGATATATGCCACAAAAGATAGATCTAATATATATCTAGGCACTATACAACCTCTAATAAAGAAACCCTCAAGGGTTTTCAGAAATACACCATGTACAAGATGGGAATCTAAGCCCTAGGGCTGAAGATCCACTGCAACATATAGATCTGGAAAGTGTGGCTGATCTGATATAAGAAATAATGCAGCCTCCTCCAATAGATCTCCTAAATGGAAGGATGATCCATTCTCTAGAAAACCTCCTCTCCAAATGGTGTATTGAAACCACCCAGCAACTCCTCCCTCAAAATAATGCAGATCTAGAAATAAACTGCGCTGTAGGGGCAAATAAATATATGGCATGATGCCAAGATCTAAAAATATGATCAATGGCATTCCTTATTGTCCTCCCAATGGAAGGGAAACCTTCTCCACTGAAAATCAGTACTGAAGTTACCTAAAGATGGTTTCCATTGCTGCAACCTAGAAAACAACTCAACCCTCAACAAGATCTACGTTGTAGATGTAAGATGAAGCTTTGGAAAAATGCCTGATAGTGGAAGTGAAGTACAAGACTCTTTCAAGAACTACTCAATGAAAGAGGTGGGATTCCCGATCAGGAACACCCAATGCCAAACAACAATTTCAATCTTAGCTAAACATCTAAAGAAAGCTATATGTCTAAACAGACCATATATTCAGAAATATAATAACATCAACATGGTGAATATGGTTGCCATCCTCTTCCTTTTATAATATACGAGCTTCCAAACACTAAGCCCCATTCATTTATGACCCTAATTCTATGCAAGGTGTCTCCATCTAAAACTGTGATGTCCCTCATTGATTGTCACTCCTCCATGACAATGCTGTTGATTTGGTCAAAGTTGACCTAGTCAAGATGTTCCGGCCCCTTTTCACACCTAAGGGTGCTTAATTAAGTTGCCAAGATGTTTTCCTTTTACATTGGCATTGATTTATTCATTATTAAGGAGACTTATGGACCTCCATTGTCCTCTTATTTATTAAACATAAAGCAAAAGAAAAATTTAATATTCCAACTAGCTCATGGCTAATTGGGAATATTACAAAGAGTAAAAGGGTATTTTGCAAGTTTTAAAGGTGAATTTGAACATAGCAAAGTGGGTCCCAAGAACTAATTCATTCAATCCATCAAGTATAAATTCCATTAAAACATCAAAGAAGCACTCATTTTCTCTCTAAGCCATTAATATCACCCTCACCTACACTCAATCTACCTCTCGTAACCTTTTCCCAAGCCCATTCCCTCACTTTCCTACAAACCCTAGCCTATTGCTACCCTTTTGACATCTTCCTAGGTTAGGGCTCTGTTTTGCCCTTTTGGACCCCTTCCCCTCACTCATTTCTAGAAAATCCACTTCCCTACACTCTCTAACATCCATCTCTGTCCCAAAAAATTTCCCCACGAATTTAGATAGCCCCTAACCCCTTCATTCCCTTCCTTCTACAAGGTAGTCCTAAATCCCATGTTTTGCCTACACCAAACCCTAATTTTCTCTCTCACTGAGCTAGGTTTTTCTATGGAATCAGAGACATATGAGCAGAGGAGGCATAAGGGAGTTCATATCAGCAAATATTAGGTCATTTAATCTCATAAACATCATGTCTCCATCATTTTTCAAGAATTCATTCCAAGGGACAAATCGTTTGCCACACATAGGGCCAATTTTTCTTCAAACTATGTTTCTGACCAAACAAAGATGAATTTGAAAAAAGTGAAAGAGGTTTTTTTACATCATAGGTAAAGAAATAAAAACCTCCTTTATTTTTTACACAGGTGTCATGGTTTTGGAGAAATGTCAAAAATACAGTTGCTACAAGAGGTTTTATTCGCTTCTGGAGCAACTTTAGGAAAATCCGTTTTTCTCCCTGATGGAATGTCCAAATGACTTGCTTGATGAGTCAAATGATAAAAATACTAGAAGAGATTTCCAATAAGCTATCATTAGATAAATTTGGAGTTGAGGAAGACCTCCAAAATTTGTCTGCAAGAGCACACTTAATTTTTGCACCCTCATTCTGTACTTTTTTACCAGTCTTGGGAGAATTGATTTTTGAGGGGATATACTTGATCATTTTCGGTGCTTGATATGTACATTGCGTAGCCAAGAGAGAGATATTTCCAATGAGTTATCATGTCTCAATATGGAGCTCAGGAAGGCCTCCAAAAGTGGCCTGCAGGACAACGCTACCCGCCTGTGTGTTGCATTGCACGTTTGCCTTTTACGCTGCGCACCTACTTTATGCGCTGCACACCTATTTTATGCACTGCATGCTTGCCCATTTTCCTCAGAAATTGTGAGAAACACCTCAAACCTTCGTGCCATTTCCTCCAAAATTCAGCAGTGGTGCCCATGGCTTCCAACAAAGCAATTAAGCTATGATTTCTCCATCAAGTTGATTTTGTGTTTGTGAAGTTTGTTAAAATAAATTGGTGTCTTTATTCAAGTTTAAAAACCTAGTTTTCTCCCAAATTCCCATTACATTCTTATTCCATTTCCTTCACTCCCTAACACCTTGACTACCCTTTCCCACATTGCAATTAACGCTATCTCAATCCCCATTGCACTGTAATCCCCTTTCCCTAAGCCCCTTTCCCTTGAAACCCTAAGACCTAGGTTCGTCAAATGCCTAGGTTCCCAAATTCCCTAACATGTAATAAAATTCCCTTATCCCAAACCCCATAACAATTATACTCCCTGTCACTCCCCTCAAATCATAAACCCCTTCCCCCATCTCCCTAAATTTCCCTATCTCATTCCTCACTCCCAAAAACTTCATTTCCATTCCATTACACCTCCCTAGCGTTTTAAAACCAATACACCATGGAAGACGAAAATAAAAACTACAGTGAGGGAGAATAAAGAGAGGAGAAAAGACACCACAAAGGAGGGAGGGTCTCAGGGCTTGAACCATCAGACACCAAGGAGTTGATATCACTATCCCTAGCAGTTAAATGTTTTCAAACATGTGGGTTATTATAAGTTTTGTGAAATGGTCCAAAGAGTGGAGGAGGTAGGTTTTCATGAGCAGCTCACAGACATTTTTGCTACAAATTTGAAAGGATACAAGGCCATCATTTTAGGTTTTTATTTCATATTCTCAGTAGATTCCATATCTCAGCCACATACATGCCCAAGCAAGGTGAGAAATGGCTTAAAAACCTAGACTTGGATGTTTGAAAATACAAACCCTAATCAAGAAGAAAGAGAAATGTAAGTTGAATTTTCTTACTTATGCTTCCCTCATGGCATATAATACAATATTAGGTCTCCATGAATCAAGTGTGGAGAAATTTTGGGAAATTTGAAGAAAATTTGGGAAAATTTGAAAAACTCTTTGAAGGCACATTTTCCAGAAACATCATGTTTGGTCACCTTTTTACAGAGAATATTGTGGAAAAAAAATGAATTTGGGGAAAATGGAGGAGTTTTGTGTGCCTAAGGTATCAAAGTACAAAAAAATATCTCACGTTTTACACAAGTATTACAAAATGAGATATTCATTCACATCTTCACAACCTATTTTTCTGCCTGTGCAAAATCCTGTTTGAGACAACTTTTTGGAGAGAATATTGTCGCAAAAAAAAAAGAATTTTTGGAAATTGGAGGAGATTTTTGTTAAAAAAATTACAAATAACAAAACACTCTCTCAGTGTTGAAAAAAATCTCATGGTTAGTGAGATATCGCTCCATCGTGGAGGCCAAGTTTTCTAGAAAATTCAGAATTTTTGCACAGCTAGAATGCAAGGCGCGCAGTGCCCTAGGCGCTGCGCTTTTGTTTGGGGCATCTGTTTGCCAAAAGAAGACCAATATTGGACTAATAATTATGAATACATGTAGAAAAACCACTTTTATATCATTTTTTGGTCCAACTGACATGGGAAAAAGTGGAAAAACACCCTAAAAACATGTTTCTGCCTCCTTTTTTACCTTGGCACTGTGCGTTTAGCAGTATTGGGAGAATCAATTTTTGACAGGGAAAATAAAATGCATTCATAAAAATAGAGGCATATTTGGAAAGTAGACATAATAATATTTCCAACGAGCTATCATGGGCCCACTTTGGACACTGGGAAGGCACCCAAAACTAGGTTGCAACATGGATGGCGCGTTTGACAAAGGGATGGCGCATTTGACGGTTGCCTGATTTTTCTGAGTTTTTGTGAAAATTTGAATTTTTATCTTGGGGAATCATTTTTTTACCTCTGTAAATAAATGATTTAAATGTAATTATGGTGTTTTAACTATTACCTAGGGTAAATACATTAGATAAAAACTGATGATGAGGTGTAATGAATCAGTTCACAAAAGTTAGGGAGGAGTCACTTAGAGCTCCCTATACTCCAGCTATCAGTTCATATTTTTGTGGATCTCTTCCTCAACTCAGGGATTTGACCCCTGAGGATGAAAAAATTTTGTTTTTATGTCTATATCTTCCATTTATTCACTCTTATCAAGGGTTGGAATCAGTTGGATGCTACTGTATTGATCAAGGACTACAATGTAATCAATTTGGCCTTAAATTAATGAAGAGTTGCAAATATTTCTTTGGGATACCTGTGGTATGGATGTTTGGCATTGTTTTTTCTCCTGTTTCATTTGTATGAATTTTTTTTTATCTCATAAACCATCTCATGTTTACTATATGATTATTTTCAAGTTGATAGGCAGAATACATGTTCTTTCATGTTATGTTTTGGGAAAGATGTCATAATTTGTCCATTTTCTTCAGTTTAGGAAGAATATGTTTTGGGAAAGATGTCATAATTTGTCCATTTTCTTCAGTTTAGGAAGAATACATCTCCTATGCTCTTCTTAACTCCTCATCAATATTAAACCATCTCACCAAATCACCTTTAAGTGTTAAGCCTTCTACCTACCTTGCCCCATCGAATGGACTGCAATTCCATCTCATTTTCCCTGACCTAGTCCCCTTGATCTAATCCTCATCCAGAACCCCAATAAAAAAAAATCAAAACCTTCTGCACTTCTTAGCTAACCTAAAATCCTTCTCATCCGTCCCTATTGGATTTGAAATTAGTGGAGAGATCCCTCTTCGATTTGGTAGGATTAGATACCAAGTTAAAAGGTTGGTCTGTGGTTACCTTTGTTGGGATCTCTTCTTAAACCTTAGAGATATGGCAGAGTGATAACACTCCCATGTAAAATACTAGTGGGAAACCTACTGTGAGAAAAAGGACGAGAGGGAACCCTCTCTATTCTTGGTCGTACCCGCTTGGAATTTGTTTCGAGACAACATCAAGGGAAAATATTAGCCCGCGGGGAGCTGTGAGGAGAAGTACATCCAATGGACCACACTGCGGCAGCAAAGGGATCAAGATGTCCATGAGTTGACGAATTGTTTCCATACCCTGTGCACAAAATTGGGTATTAAAGATTCAGAGAGACATTTGATGCTCAAGTACCACAACTATTTGCACAAATACACTTAGGAGGAAATAGAGTTCCTCAACATTACCTCGCTTGGCGCGGCATATCGATATGCAGCCAAGATCGAGCAAACATTTAAGCAGAAGAAGCGAGACTTTGGATCCGCAAATCTGAATCCAGGGAGAGGCACCCACAAACCACAGAAAAAGGGGAAAATATAAAGTGGGGTGACTCAGAACAACACCACAAATCCAAAGAAGGACACGAAGAAGTGGTGTGAATTTCATAACAACTCCACTCACAACACAAGCGAGTGTCGGACCAATCATTCGCTGGTGGTTGAACTGAAGGCATCAAAATCATATGCATGTTCTGATTCTGAGTCAAAACTCGACAAGAGGAATGAAAAAGGGAATAAGATAATTGATGCAGATCCCAGTGACACTGTTGCCACCACTGAGCTCCAAAGGGAGGATCCCGAGGATCCATAGGAGGGGGAGCACCTATTCCATTCACAGATGTGAGTAAAAGGTTCTCCACTGTAATTCCTCGTCGATAGCGGAAGCCAAAAGAACCTCATTTTAGTAGAGGTCGTGATGTATCTCGGCCTACCGACCACAACACACCCGCAATCGTATACCATCGAGCAGCTTTACCAAGGAATATATCTTCGCATCAGCGAGAAATTTCGCCTTCCGTACAACATCAAGCCCTTCATGGATGTTGTATTGTGTGATGTTGCTCCTCTTGATGTGTATGATGTATTAGTGGGCCAACCATACTTGTAGAAGTGACATGCTTTGTATAATTCTAGGCACTGTTATGTTAATATTACTTTGGGAAATAATATGTACATGATACCAGATGTAGTACCGCCTCCCACCATCTCTTTGATTATTGCAAAGCAACGCAGTAAGATTATTTCCCAAAACATGAAATATCTTTTCATTACAATTTTCCCATAGGGAAAGAAGAAGATTATGGCCACAACCTCCAAACATGGATCCCCTGCACGACAACAACAAATAGACAAAGTTGTGGAGGAATACAAGGACATTTTATCCTCACCCATAGAGGTTCCTCTACACTGTCAGGTCAAGCACTCCATTGATCTAACCCCAGGTGTGTCGCTGATTGATGTTGCCATACCTCATTCGACCACACAGACAAAATCCACATGTGTACTGTCTGATGTCCACCAACAAGTCCACAAAATCTTGGAGAAATCCAATGCCAAGTACAAGTAGCACCAAGATCAACATCGAGTGCCACACAAGTTCCAGGTGGGTGACACATTTTGGTTACATTTTTAAAAGGAGCGCCTCTCTGGACCCCATCGAAAGCTACTCCCACTTCAAAGTAGGCCAACTCCTTCACCGAGTTATCAAAGCAAGCCAACTCCTTCACCAAGGAAAGTGGTTCACCAGGGACCACGTTCAACGGAAATTTCCCTACCTCACGGAGGATCTTTACGCAATGGGGACCATTGCTTCCTAATTTGGGAGGAATGATCCAGGTGTATATTGGTGGCCACCCGCCTATTCCACCTAGTCAGTTTCATCAGTTTTATTATTTACTATTTTTAGTAGTTTTTCAAGTCTTGAACTTCTAGAGACATTTTGAGGCCCTAAACAGCGTAGTCCTCGGAGAGATATTTCCAACGAGGCATCATACATGCCAAACAGAGATATTATGAACAAGTTACGACCCTGGGAAGTTGGTTGTTCAACTAACCCCAACAGGTCCCATAAACTCTTGGTGTTACATCTCGTCGGGTTAGGGTTTTGGTTGTTTAGGGTTTTCTCTTATTGTTCAATAATAAAAAGGCCCTTGAGCCTCATTGTAACATAGTTCAGATACATGTAGCTGCCACATATCTTCTCATAGTTAAGCTACCATCACCCTAACTAGTTTATGTCCATTATGTCTGTAAGCATATTTCAGTCATTTGATATCAATGAAATGAAGTTTTAGTTTTTCTACATCTCCATGTTTATGTTTATTTCTGCATAAATCCATATTCAGGTTACGACTCCATGAGAGTTTGAAACATATTGCAGTTTCAATTCTTTGCAGTATATTTAGTAAAATTCATGCAAGTGCCACGATCTCCATAGATCATATTAGAGAGTGAAAAATATCTCATTTGAAATTATCTTTTATTATCTCAAATTGTTTTTTTTTGGAATTTTATTTCGTTTCCCGGTTTGAGATATATGAGAAATTGAAGTTACACCTATCTGGAACATTGCACCGTCGCACATCCTATGAAATTGTGGAATCATTTTCTCACCCCACAGGTCATGAAATTTCAAGTGTCTTATATCATTGGAAATATCTATTCAATACCTCAAATGGGTCTTTGACGGAATTTTATTTCATCACCTATAGCAGAATTTATCAGCAAAGTTGCAGCAAGAGGTCCATTTCAACCAAGATCCAGATCATTCATTTTCTATGAAATCTTTTGTTTCTTCCAAATTTGGGTTCTTTGAATGTGCCTGGTTAGGGTTTCATTTCCTACAGGTTAGTTTTCCCACTCCTTTGATTTGGCTCCACCAATTGGTATAATTTAATTCCAGCTATAGGATTTATTATCTGTAGAGTTTGTGTAGAAATTTGAATAAATGTTAAATTATTCACCAATATTATCCTGATCACACACTATTTGAGCTTCATGCATAATAAATAACCTCTTCTACTATTGAACATCAATTTGCGGAATTAAAACAATCGAATGCGCACATTAAAAACATAAACAATCACACATATAAACACAGTATTTATGGGAAAGCTTAAAGCTGAAAACCCCCAACTATCTGTATATTATAATGATAGAGATCATGTAACAATCATAGTACAAACTCCTCACAAGCTTTCAACACTATCTCCAATTGTTACACACTACACAAGCTCAGATCATACAAGACACTTGCTCCAATCTGCTCCACCTGTTAGCCAGCCTCTACTGCACAATCCAATATGGATAATCATGAGATCAAGGTTCAAATCCCACCAGTATGTACTGCGCAATCCTCATTGGCTTCTCCATCAATGTGTGTGCAAATCTCATGCACCAGTATAGACACAACTGATAGTCACACTGCTCTTTCACCTACCTCTCCACTGGTCTCCACTGAAACTGTCCATGCACTGCAGTTAACTGATGTATTCTTTAGTTGATTTATGAGTTAATAATTAGTGAATTAATTAATAATTGATTCACACCACTCTCACTAATTGTATAAATCAGTTAGACTAGATACAACTAGCTCAACTAAGTTAAACTGAACACAACTCCATTAACTGTCTCATCAACTCCACCAAACTCTGTCACATGAGTTCTAACTGAAGTCAACCATGCAATAGCTCCACTAAACCCTAGGAATATCGTAATTCCTTCTGTCAGCTGCATGTGCCACATCCAGGCATCAAACTGAAGTGCTCCAAGAGGATAAGATAATGTTTAGAGTCCAAATATTATTAAGAGCTAATAATATTCGACATATCTATTTTTAGACTGGCAATCTAAAAATAGATTATGCCCAGTATGTCTAAAAATAGAAGTCCATCTATTTCTTCCGACTTGACCAACCATCCACAAATAGCATCCTGCAACTCATAGAACATGATCCATATGTCTAAAAATAGACTTTGCGCCAAAAATAGCCTGCGGGCCCACTTAGTGAAGGCGACTCCTTTCCACTAAGCTCCTCATCTTGTTGCAATCTCAACACTCCCTCTCAACAAGATAAGGATTATCTGCAACCCCTATCCTGCCCCTGTGGTATTCGAATTTGCTCCTGGTGAGCGCCTTCGTCAAGATATCAGCATCCTGATCCTCCGTAGGAATGTATGAAAGTAACATGATTCTCCACTGCACACAATCTCTGATATGATGATACCGGATGTCAATGTGTTTATATCTATCATGAAATACTGGATTAACCGAGAGTTTGATGCAACTCTGATTATCACAATATATCACAGTAGGATCTAAGTGTGAACCGAACAACCCGACCAGGATCTTCCTCATCCATATAGCCTCGCATGCAGCCAAACTTGTTGCCATATACTCGGCCTGGCGGGCGGGTGCCGATCATGTGGCCGTTTATATGAAGGTTGGTGACCAATAGGCCGTGCGAAAATCCCTCCAGATGTGCTCTTTTTTTCTGTTGGGCTCCCTGCCCAATCTGCATCTGTGAAGCCACACAACTTCACCTCATCCGACTATCTGTACCACAATACATATCCCGATGTGCCTCTGAGATAACGAAATACATGCTTGCCCGCCTTCTAGAAGAGCTTGGTAGGCTTAACCATAGCTTGTGAAAGATGGTTAACAACATAGCATATATCGGGTCGTGTATTGACCAGATACATAAGCGACCCCACCAATTGTCGATAAACAGTGGCATCCACTACCTCCGCTGAAGTAGCATCCTCCTTCCTCCAACCACCAGGAAGAGGAGTATCAACAGGCTTGCAGCCATGCATGTTGAACTTATCCAGTATCTCCCGGGCATACTTACCCTGAGAAACAAATAGTCCACCACTGCGCTGCCAAATTTCCGATCCCAGGAAATAATGAAGGAGGCCCAAGTCCTTCATCTCAAACTCCTTTTCAAGATCAGCCTTGCATGAGAGTATCAACAGCTCATCACCTGTCAAAATCAAATCATCTACATAAAGTACAATGATCAGCAACTTGCCCTCCACCACAATCTGGTACAGGTTAGGATCCACCTCACTCTTGGAGAATCCAAGTCCGGTGAAATAACTATCTATCCGTGTGTACCAAGCACGAGGTGCTTGTTTCAACTCATACAACGCTCTCTTGAGCCTGCACACATGTGACTCGCTGCTAAAGATCTCGAAACCTTCGGGCTGCTCTATGTACACTTCCTCGTCAATGAATCCATTGAGGAATGCAATCTTCACATCCATCTGATGAATGTGCCACCCCATCTGTGCTGAGAGAGCAAGAATCGTCCGTATGGAAGAATACCTTGCGACAGGTGCAAAGGTCTCCTCATAATCAATCCCCTCAATC
Source organism: Pinus albicaulis (assembly GCA_034641835.2). Lineage (NCBI taxonomy): Eukaryota > Viridiplantae > Streptophyta > Pinopsida > Pinales > Pinaceae > Pinus > Pinus albicaulis. The sequence goes on from JAXQQM020073017.1 coordinate 30,304, forward strand.
TGTGAGAAGCCTCGGGAAAAAAATCTTGCCTTGTACTTCTCCACACTCCCGTCAGCTGCCTACTTCACTTTTTAGATCCATCTCGAACCCACCACTGATTTCCCCTCCGGCCTCGGGACAGTCTCCCATGCATTGTTTCCGACAATCGAATCATACTCTTCCACCATGGCATCTACCAATGCGGGGTCCTCCACAGCTTCCTCGAAAGAGGATGGCTCTGTCACGATACACTTGCTCACAAGAGCCATGTATCTAGTGTACTAATCAGGTGATTGTCTCTGTCTGCGCTGTGATGTAGGTTCTCCTACAACCTTCTCTGCATCTTGAGCCAGTCGCTCAGCTTCTGTAGTGCACTTCCACCCTCTAATGGTTGGCGCTGCATGAGTGGTTTCTTCCACTCCATGAACTTCCTCTTGTGGCTGATCCACATCCTGAAGCTCATCCTTAGGAACTAATAACTCCTTATCTGCATGCAAGTGTAGCTCCCTCTCAAGCAAACACTTCATGGCTTTCTCCTCCTGAAATTTGATATCCCGTCGCACAACAGTCTTGCGACTGTCTGGCAAATACACACAATAGTTGTGGGGCGTATCAGTGTACCCCAAAAATATCCCAACCTCTACGGTTGACTCTAGCTTCTTCCTGGCATCCTTCGTCATATGAATGTAAACAGGTGAACCAAAAATCCTCAAATGGGAAATATCAGGCCTCTTACCAGAAAACGCCTCCTCAGGTGTACTCATGCCAAGTATCCTGTGAGGACAACGGTTCTACACATATACTACAGTATTGCATGCCTCCGCCCACAAGTGAATGGGTAGGCCCTAATCATGCAACATCGCCCATGCAGCACCCACGATCGTTCTGTTCTTCCGCTCAGCAACCTCGTTCTGTTGTGGGTTATGAGGTGCTATGAGCTCTCTTCGAATTCCTTCTGCGTTGCAAAAGTCCTTGAATTCGCCAGAGATGAATTCACCACCATTTTCGCTCCTTAGAGCCTTCACCTGCTTCCCCGATTCTTTCTCAACCAGTGCCTTGAACTCACAGAACTTTGAGTATGTCTTTCTCTTCTTCTGCATGAAGAAGATCCAACACTTACGAGAAAAATCATCAACAAATATCACATAATACCTGTGCTTTGCTGTCAAAGCTACTCAGAAAGGTCCACACACGTCTGTGTGAATTATCTCAAGGATCGTCGTGGTGCAACTATCCTTCTCGTGAAAGGTGGCTTTCACAAATTTTCCCAAGGTACACCCCTTGCACTAATTTGACTGCACAAGAGTGGCTTTAGGAAGCCCAGTAGAAATCTACTGCAGTATCTTCAAAGCTCCATGGTGAAGGTGGCCCAATCTCCGGTGCCACAACTCGCCATCATCCCGGCTCACCACTCCTTCTGCCTTGCCTGCCATTGCTGCACAGCCATCTACCTGCAACTGATAAAGGTTCTTAACTCAAACCCCTATCCTTCGGGTCTCACTAGTTGCCTTACTGCGCAGGAAAGCCTTTCCCTCGCTAAAGACAACATCATATCCCTTGTCTTCTAACATCGCCACAGAGATAAGATTCTTCTTCAATCCTGGAACATGCATCACTTCCTTCAATACGAAGGGTTTACTAGAATCCCTCTCAAAGGAAATGGTACCGATACTAGTCGCATTGTATCTACCATCATCGCCCATCTCGATGTGCACTCCAAGATCTTTCTCATCCAGATCAGTAAACAAATCTCGATCTCCTATCATGTGAAAAGACGCACCACTGTCCAGAAACCACACTGAACCCATCACACTTGAAACCAAGCATGCGATCAGCGAAAAATCCAACTCAAACTGCGAGGCTAAGGCCTCTCTAGCTGTAGATCAAGCAGCCTGCTTATTTTTCTTCTTCTGTGGACAATTAGTGGCGTAATGTCCATGTTGGTGACAGTGAAAGCACTTCACCTTGGACATGTCCTGCTTCTTGCCTTTCGCACCGGAATGAGAAGATTTCTTGCTCTTCCCCTTCTTTGCTTTGGCAGCCAAAGCGCAATTCTCTTCATCAGAGTTCTTTGATGAAGATCCATCCCTGGTACTCCGCCTTATCTCCTCTTGCACAAGATCTGACCAAAGTCGCTCCCATCCTGGCAATTTCTCCCGACCATTGACAGAGTCCTGATAGGAATGCCAACTCTTCGGAAGCCCAAGGAGAGCCAATCTCACCAAGTCCTCATCATCAACAGTCACCCCCACACTTCCCAGCTCATCCCTGCATTGGATGAACTTCGTGAGGTACTTGGGCATACTGTCGCCTTTCTCCATCTTTATGTTTCTGAGTTTATCCTTGAGCGCCAACTTTCTCTAGTCGCTCTTGCTTTGGAATAAATCTATCAAGGCTTTCCACATCAAGAATGGAGAAGCCTTACCATGCAGGCTGGACACTATGTGATCCTTCATGCCCTCCAACAGAATCCTTCGACACTTTGCTATCTTCTTTTTCCAAGCCTCAATTACGGCAGCATCGCTAGAAGTAGGCTTTGGGACTTCAGCATCTATGAACTCCTTCAACCCATTTTCATCTAACACCACTTCCATCCTGTCCTTCCATGAAATATAATTCAAGCTGCCCTCAAGGGCATACTCCAATCGCAATCCGTTGAAAGACATCTCAACTTCAACACCAAGAAAACACTGCTGCAAATTCGAATTCCACCAGCACAAAACTTAACCGCTTCAATGTTTTGCAATTGCTCCAATGATCAATACTGCTCCGATACCATGTAGAAATTTGAATAACTATTAAATTATTCACCGAGATTATCCTGATCACACATTATTTGAGCTTCATGGATAATACATAACCTCTTCTACTATTGATCATCAATTTGCGGAATTAAAACAATCGCATGCGCACATTAAAACCATAAACAATCACACATATAAACATAGTATTTATGGGAAAGATTAAAGCTGAAAACCCCCAACTATATGTATATTATAATGATAGAGATCATGTAACAATCATAGTACAAACTCCTCACAAGCTCTCAGCACTATTTCCCATTGTTACACACTACACAAGCTCAGATCATACAAGACACTTGCTCCAATCTGCTCCACCTGTTAGCCAGCCTCTACTGCGCAATTCAATATGGATAATCATGAGATCAAGGTTAAAATCCCACCAGTATGTACCACGCAATCCTCATTGGCTTCTCCATCAATGTGTGTGAAAATCTCATGCACCAGTAGATTCACAACTGATAGTCACACTGCTCTTTCACCTACCTCTCCACTGGTCTCCACTGAAACTGTCCATGCATTTCAGTTAAATGATGTATTATTTAGTTGATTTATGAGTTAATAATTAGTGAATTAATTAATAATTAATTCACACCACTCTCCACTAATTGTATCAATCGATTAGACTAGATACAAATCTAACTCCAACTAAGTTAAATATTTGAACACAACTCCTTTAATTGTCTCATCAACTTCTACCAAACTTTGTCACATGAGTTCTAAATGAAGTCGACCATGCAGTAGCTCAACTAAACCCTAGGAATAGCGTAATTCCTTAAATAAATTTGCATGTGTGGTACATAGGCATCAAGGCGGAGACAGTCCCGAGAGGATAAGATAATGTTTAGAGTCCAAATATTATTAAGAGCTAATAATATTCGACATATCTATTTTTAGACTAGAAATCTAAAAATATATTCCGCCCAGTATGTCTAAAAATAGAAGTCCATCTATTTCTTCCGACTTGACCAACCATCCACAAATAGCATCCTGCAACTCATAGAACATGATCCATATGTCTAAAAATAGACATAGTCTAAAAATAGACTCTGCGCCAAAAATACCCTGCGGGCCCACTTAGTGAAGGCGACTCCTTTCCACTAAGCTCCTCATCTTGTTGCAATCTCAACAGTTTGTATGATTAGAGGGATTTTCTTTGGCGAACAAATACAAATCATGAAGACATTTGGTTGTGGAAAAAGATCTAGTTTTCATGCTAGAATCCCAAACTTTCTATGCAATTTATTAGTATTTCCATATTAATTGATAGAACACCCAGTGATGCTGGAGTTGGGTTCCAACTTCTCCTTGTTCGATTATGTCGCCTATGCAGGTATATTGGATGCGGCCCCTGGTAAGTTTAATTTTATATTTTCCACAAATTGGAAATTTTACCTATCATTAACCTAACTATATGCTCCCTTTTTCATGGTTTCGGCTCTGTGCAGGCTTCAAACTTATGTTTGACAGGGTTTTACCAGGTTGTGGCATACTCACTCAAGGGTTTCAGACTAGTCTTCAACTCTTTTCCACCCTATGGGTCTAAGTCTAGGTTCTAGCTCTTGTTCATATTTTTCCATGTATGCACCACCGAATTTATTTTGAGTCAACCAAAGATTCTCCTTTTCCAGAGAATAAGTCACCCAGGTTCTTGAATTGCGAGGGTTTCAACCCTTCTATGAGTTGTGTTTGAATACAATCATGGTTGTAATGTACCTGTTTATTTTTTTGAATCAGGTTTATTAAACCATTTCGTTTAGTAAGGCTTTTCGTACCTTATAGTTTTTTTTGACCCAAATCATAACAAGTTTTCTGTTGTTAACTTTAATTGGCTTTGGAATGCATCAGTTTGCCTCGCTATATTGCTCCATATCGTGCTTCAAACACACGTATTTTTTTTATTTCTATATATTACATTTATGTATATACAGGGCTCGGGTTTGTTCTTCTATTTTGTTATTCTGGTTGAAAGGGCTCCATTGACATGGAAATATTTGTTTTACTTATTATGGTATCATAGCAAATAAATGTAGTAAATTTCGTTTCTCTATTTTTTTAGTTTGCAGAAATTACCATTTCTATGTTGTTCTAATTTACAGTAAATGTTGTTCTTCTATTTCTTTTCCATGTCACTTTGTTATCCTAAAGACAAACCAAGTCACACTTTATCCCAGGTTTTGCCTAATTATTTCTACAGTGAGTTACAAGTTTAGGGATTGGTCCTCTGCCGCCAGCGGCGCTGACTTGGCTTAAGACCTAACCTTGTAATCTGAATAAAAGGTAGATTCCTTAATAAATGTATCCATTTTTCTATTTCTTGTCATTCATCCTGCAATTCACACAACCTTTTATGTTAAAGAATATAGATTTTAGGACTTGTCATCATACATAATCTTGCCACTGTGAAATTATAAAAATAAAATAAACATTGTCACTTATCTGAGATTTAATGAGTCCATTACTAGATTTGCAGAAAAAATATTATGCACCACTCGTCCAAGAGATCAGTCCTTTACTACATCTCATCCTCGAGCAAGTCACACATTCAGGTTAGATATGAAGGAATCCCACTAGCAATCTAGCTCCAGGATTTCACACCCTTCAACTTCATGCAACATATTCCTCTCTTTCCTTGCTTCAAGTCTCCTCCTCTTGTCCCTCTGCCTAGGAAAGAATTTTTGTTGCATTTTTCTTTTATAGAAAACAATTTTTGGGTAAATAAATACCTTTGTAACTGTTTCTAACCATTCGAACATGGCTTCCCTTAGCATGATATTTTTTCCACAGAACCCGTAGTTAACTCATTCCAACTAATATTAATAATCACTAATTCCTTATTTAATATCTCATCTAGTACCTATTAAAAGAACAATTCACATAGTAATAAATAATTACAGGTCTTACCAGGGGGAATTACATCTGACTAACTCTTAGCCAAGTTGAAACATATTTAAAGCATACTCCAGGAGTGTTTTTTACACACTAATATATTATTTAAAAAAATCTATTGAGATTGATGATTTTTAAAAATTATAATAATGATGATAATTTAAAAAAATATAATATGTAATGTTTTAATGTGTATAAAAAATAGTTTTTTTAGTTTTTTAATTTAATTTGTTCATTTTATATATTTAATTTATTAGTTTGAATTAAAATAAACAATTCGATATTATATATTAATTTATTGATTTTATTTATAGATTAATTTATAGATTTTATTTATATATTCATTTATTTATTTTTTGTAAGCTTGGTAGTACCTTTATTTTTCATTAACTGCAAAAAAGGGCAAGTTACATCCATATCCATATGGTTAGGTGGCCTCAACCTTCCCAAAGGGAAACCAGATCTATTGGCCACCTAATGACATGATAATCCATCCAAAAGAAAAATTTGATAAGTCTAATCATCCACACTAAGTAATTATGAGTGTCCTTATACTACCTAGAGTCTAAATACCTGTAAACATAACTATAAACATACTCAAAAGTATAAGACTGTAGCATACAATAAAAGGTAAAACAGAGGAACTGATACCAAGCTATTCATTATCGGTAGACTCGATAGGATTAGGGTCCTTCACACAAGAGCTGGGGAACACAGTTTGAGGTATACATGGAATATGCTGCTCAATATGGTTGAGGCACCCATTCTTCTTCTGAAGCTAAAACTGAATTTTATGAAATTCCTTGCTATAATATAGAAACCTATGAGAGTTCGTGACCACACTAGATGAAATCTGCTCTAAGGATTTGAGCAGGATGCTCTTCATCAACCAATACAGATGAATTGTTTGTGTGAACTGAGAGGCTCTGCCTCGGGAGTGACCGGGATCAGGCACCAAAGTTTTCTAATCATCCAAATCAATATCCAAGATTATTTCTTTCTGGTTAAGCTCCTCTTTCCATTCCTCAATCAGTTGATGAACCTATGCTTCATTAATAATACTGGAAAGAAACTTTCGACCTCGGGCTTTTCCCACAGAGGAGCTGGGCTGGCTAGCCCTAGGGGATTCCTTGGATTGTTTCCCTTAGCCACGAGAACCCTGTGAAGCCTTTACCTTGTCAGAGGTGGCCCGAGCCATGATAATCAGATACCTACAATGTATTTGAATTACAAATAAATACCACGTAAACCACCCCCGAGGGAACTTAAACCCAGAAGTAGAAAGCCTCCAAGGGTTTCCACAGAGTCGGGGACCTGCCAATGCAAACATATGAGAGGGAAGAAACTGGACCATACTGTTGGACTGTGTTAATCACTGTTAAATTACTAAAATGGTACACATAAATTATCAATCCAGGGATGTCTTTTATTTCAATGACATTCGCACTGTCTGTGCCGATACATCAAACTAGAAGAAAATCCAAATAAAGGAAATCGTTGCTAAATTAAACGATGGGAGGAATCACTCATGCAGAAATAAAATTATCTACATGAATATGATCATACCTCCATTAATCTGTACCTAGCGCGCCACACAAAAATTACCCATCTAGTATATCTAATCCCACATGTGTAACAACATATATAATATTGGAATTGAAGATGATCTATTCACAGCTAAAAAAATAGCAACAACACTTCCACTGATACATAAAGAAAATAAGAAATATTTATAGCTACCTTAACTGCTGCAATCCCTGCTAAAGAGGAGGGCCCTTCCTCCCTAGCAGGGTGCAGGAAAAGAAAGAACTTAAATAGAAACTAAACTAAAATAATGCATGTAACAACAACAACATGATAACTTGTATTAATGTGACCAAAATTTCAGAGCCAAAGTAATACTATTCTCTGCTAACCTTTCGACCTCCAGGGTTGAGAACTATATAGTGGTTTACATATGCAGAAAAATGAGGGATGGATCATTCATGAGAATCTTATGATTCTCATGCTGATCAAAATAGAATACATATAGTTACAACTACTTCTTAATAAAAAGTCTGACTGGAAGAATATATATTACAATCAAAACCGCCTAAAGGTTGTTATCCTAAAATACAATACGTAATGAATCCTACATCTATGTGGAAAATCACAGCTGTAGCATAAAAACAATAGAGGATAGGTCAGAATCAGAAGTTGACGATATCCAGTCAGCGATACAACTATAACAACAGTTCATCTAGCGGGTCTCTAACAACATCATGATGTAACAATGTCGTGGTGTAACAACTCACTGTAACAACACATCTTTAACTTCTCCTATAGGCCTCATGCTCTAGATATTTTGTGCTAAAATATAATATTTGGAAGGACAAAAAAAGACCAAAGAACTTCTCCAAGCATTCATCCTCAGTTATTCATAAAAAAGATACGATACATCATAATAATCGATGAAATGGAAAGATAATGAAAATAAGGTGAAACAACACCATTTAAGATAGAAAGGTAGGAAAAAGAGGCAAGGATAGTCCCAATGGTTGTAGTCACAAGGTAAAATGGGGGAAAACAATGTAGGAAATAAGTACAAAACTAGCACCCAATATCTCCACCCAACTGAAGCACTTTCATGTCCTCATGAAAAATCTCATCTCCTATGATAATATCTATGGTGCAGATCAGTGAGGTCATAAGCACCGACTGTATCTTCATCTGCAGAGTTGTACCCTTGAGTAGCCATCACCTATCGTACCCAAGAATCTGATTCATACTTGCTTAATTCATAATTAATCTGGTAATTCTCTATTGGCAGCCAGATAAAAGGGAACTTGAACCTTAATCCAAGCTAGGAAGCGCCAAGGGTTTGTATCATCTGTGCATATGCTGATACATGTGTAAAAACTACCACAAAGTTCTGAAATGCAAATGGATCCCCCTTCAGTGGCTCAACACAGTTGGCCTCTGTGCGTTTCAAGCACCCAGTCAGGGCTCGACTCTTCATTATTGAGAACTGATTAGGGTAGAAGTTCACAATCATTCTTTTGTAAGTGGCAACATGTTCCCTTATCCCAGGAGTGCTCAAAATTATTCTAAATTCCCGCATTAACTTGGTGGCCCATCTTGGTTCTGCCCAGATCCATAATGTTGTCCTTTCTTCATTGGAATCCATAGATTTGGTGGAAAGATGCCACTCAATTTGATTCTTCATGAATGACACAAAGGCTCGTAGCTGCAAATCCCCCATGTAGGAGAATATAGTCACTACCATTTTCATACTTACGTGCTCACAAATGATATTGTGAAAGAATAAATCACACAACAAGCTTTGTTCATCAAAATCGAAAGCACGAAAGACATATAAAAATGTGCGAGTGGAAGAACACAGATAGGGCATTTTTTCCATGACGGATTTTAACTGAAACATGAAATAGCGTTCCCATAAAAAAATGGGGTAGGATGGGGAAGGTCGCCTGCACCCCAACAGATTGAGGGCAAGGTCATGGAGTTTTTTCTTATCCATAGTTACATCCTGAACTTGTTGTTGTAACAGCAATAGTTGTTCCTCCTGCTTCTTTACAACTTCCTTCCTCTTATAGTCTTCCCATCCTTTCTTCAACTCTTCTTTCATCCACTTTTCCTGTAAAGCACTTATCTCCTTCTGATGTTCTTCCAATGAAATCACTCCCTCCTGAAGGGAGATTTCTTATTTTTTCCACTTCTGCAATTCGGAAATTAACAAGATTTTCTCAGAACTCCATCCCGTGATGGGAACCATTGTTCTTTTGAATTCAATATCAACATCAATAATGGGTGTAACAACCTCTGTTGAATGGGTCTAATCCACCTATGATGTTGGTTCTTGTGTAACAACAACTTCATCAGTGGGTTCTTTTGTATCATCCCCTTAATTTTCTCCTAGAGTAGCCTCTGTGTCCATTGTTGTTTCTTCTGTAATAGCAGTGGCCTCCACGGGTTCTTCTGTATTGGCCTCTAGGTCAATTACTATAGGAGTCTCTACTTTAACTGATGGTTCTTGTGTAACAAAAATATCCTTAGCAGGTTCTTGTGCAAAGATCCTCCTGAAGTTCTGTTTCTGTTTCCATTGGGCTGCTGTTTTCCCCACATACCTTATACCCTACTCCTATTAGTCCTTGAAAACAAGTTGTGCATATAGGTACCAATATTTCCTTCCCCTCAGATAATATTTGTTTCAATTGTTCATTTTCCTTTCTTATATTTTCAAGTTCTAAAAGCAGGACATGAGTTTCTTCCTTACCTGATGAGGAGGGTACTCTTTCTTCTTCTTCTGATCCTTCAGCTTCTTTCTGATTTCCGGCCGTGAGAAACAGTTATGTGGGAAAGTTAACTTTCACCCTCCCTTTTTGCTGTCTATCCCCAATTTTTTAGTCAGTGGGTTATTTCCCAATTCTGGCCCTAACAGGCCGAGTCTGGGTCTCAGCTTCTTCCTGACTTCATTCCGAAGTTGCAACCTGCTTTCTCCAGCTTTTCCTAGGCCTTTTTCACTTGAATTCTTCCTAGATCCTTCCCTGCTGTCTTAGGGCATCCATCATGATCAATTTGATAAGTCCATGATTGGTCACACATGCTTCTGGATGTGTTGTTGTTTTCACTGCCACTGCCATATGCTTAATGTTTCCCAATAAGTAGAATGGAAGGTTAATCTTTTGTTGGTGTCGAAGATGAATAAGTAGAGGGAAGTGATAATTAAAAACATTTGTGGATCTTCCCTCACAAGTAATGTATTTGATTAAACCCAAGGCGACATCTTCCCATTGCTGAGGGAGTGATAACCTGTCAATTCATCTTCCTTTCTTTTCCAACTTTTCTTCTACTTCTAGGAAGTCTTCCTTCAAAGAGGGGTCATTGATTTTCCTATTGAACCATCTCCATCCCTCTATTGGTGTTGGCGAAAAGTCAGGTCTCGCGGGCAAGACCCAGGTTCAAGGGTTGTGGCCAACAAGGGGTCCGGTGTAGTCTAGGAACACGCCGGCATTTTCACCCCGCTCTTGGAGAGTAGTGCGTCTCACCCGAGGCGTGCCGCGACCACATGCATAAGGGGATGAGATCACTGGTAAGGAATAAACCCGCAACCAAAGAAAGAAAGTGCATCCATTACATATACCAAATTACACATGCAAGATCACTTACTAAGTATTCGGACAGTCGCAACTTAAAATTTTAAATCAGTGTAAACACATTACAGCACATGAACAACTTATTGAGACAGCAATCTTCCCTTATATTATTCTTCTGGCCGAACACATGATTACATAGCTTTCTCTCTGATAACTCACAAGTCTGATACAGATGGGTTTTAGAACAGAAAGGAAGAACATAGAAAGTAAGGAACCATAGGAAGAACAAGCATGATTCTTCCACAGCTGCTCTGCGCGTCCTTCCCTGTCTCGATCCTCGCGACTTCTCTCGTATCCCTTCAACCTTCAACCTCTCTTCTTTTCAGCCGGGTGATTGTCATTTATTCACCCGCTCCTCGCGACTGACAGCTTCTCTGTGTCTTCACTCTGGCTTTTCCCAGCTTCTCTTCTGATGTCTGCATGTTCTACTTTCTGTTTTCTGCTGTGTTTCTTTCATCTTCACTTATCTCTGTTCAATCTCCAGCTATCGAGTGCTTCCGCGCCACCTTGGTAGCTCCGCAACTCCTGGTCATTGCGGCGCGGTCGCGGTTGCCATGTGTATTTATTCCGCAACTCAAAAAGAGTCAAAGTTCAAAATGTCTTGGCCAAGAGTTCAAAACTTAAACAAAAACAAGGGCCCCAACAGGCCCCGACCACAATTCCTTGACTCGTCCGCGAGTCAATCACAAATAACAGTTTCTACTTCCATTCCCCCGCTGGCTTCCGCGCCCTGCTCTGCTGTTCCTTCTTCCGGCGCCCTTTCCTGCTGTGTTTCGCCATCCGGTTGGCCAAACAAGGGCCCCAACTCCGGGACCCGGCGGAGCGCTGCGTCTCTAAGCTCTGTGAAGGCCGCCACTGCTTGCTGCCATTCCTGCATAAGCAGGTCGGCCTCTTGAGAGATTCGGTTGGCGGCGGCTTCGTCTATGGGCGTCGGGGCAGCCCCGAACAGCGTGGCGAGCTGGCCTTCGGCCTTGGCATCTAGCTGGTGCATAGCGTCAGCATGGGTGCGAAGGGGCGAACGAATCTCCCGGATGATGTGTTTGGCCGCTGCTGATTCGGCCTCAGTCTGCTGCATGTGGAGTTCCAGCTCGTCCGACTGGGCGTAGAGCTGATCTAACCTTGCAGGGTCCGTGCTCGCCTGAATGTCCCGGGCAAGCTGTTGCAGCTGGGCAGCGATGGGCTGCGTCTTGACAGTTAACGTGAGTGAGCACTCCTGCAAACTGCGTAGAAGGGTAGTAGCCGCGGCTGCAGTGGAATGGAGAGTTTCTTGTAGACTAACTGCCTGCGTCTGTTTGGTAGTTACCTATCCTGAATGGTCCCTGGGTGGATCTGGAAGGGTAGGCCGTGCGGCTAATGCCGCTTGTAGCTCCTGGTTCTCCCTACAAACAATAGTGAAAACTTCCCTGAGGTGGTGAGCCTGTAGGGCGATAGTGTCCTCCTCGATTCTGGTGGGAAGTGGAGCATGGTGAGCCCGTGCAGCGGGCCATACGCTGGAGATCGCCTGGATAGCAATGTTGACCTGCTCCTGGAGGTAGGTCTTCTCCTGCAGCAGTTGATTGCGCTGTTCAGTAAGCGCCGTGATCTGATTCCGCTGCTCGGTGCACCGCCGCTGTAGCTCTGTGTGAATCTGCTCGGCCTTGAGGGCCGCCCGCTGAATGAGCAGGTACAGCTGTGCTGGACTCAATTGTTCTGCATTTGTTGTGTTGGGTGCACCCTGCTCTGGCGTCTGTTCCTGCGAAGATTGGCCCATGGCCGCTGGTCGGCCTGAAGTCTCTGGAGGATGGACCGGCGTCTGCTGCTGCACCGAAGTGGCCATATCAGGCTCCGGCCGGTCCTGCTGCGTGGTCTGCTCTGTGGAAGGGGCAGCCGAATCAGCCCCAACTGTGGCTGGCTGGACAGATATAGTGGGAAGAGGATCCCGGGATGTGGCCACGGGGTCAACCGGTGGTACCACGGCTGCAGTACTGGAGGTGACCTCCGCCCCGTGGTCACCGCCGAAAAGTTCCCGGATCAACGAATCTGACAGAGTGGCTGATGAGTTGGACGGATTGGGGGAGGTGGCAGGTAGTCGGCTGGTGGAGGGGGCGGTGGATGGAGTGAAAGAGGTGGGAGGGAGACGAAGGTTGAGGAAATCTGCCGGATCAATCAGCGGTTCCTCCGGAATCAAAGTTGCTGTGGGCGGAGTGGCTGGTGGATCATCCTCCGTAAGATCTACCACTGGATCTGTGACCGTAGTGCGGGCCCTTTTGGATGGAGGTGGGTTGGAGGAATCGGGTTCGGGGCTCGATTCACCCATTGGTGTGATGAGGGGGGTGGCAGAAGTGAACAGGTTAGTGGGAATGGGGGAAATGAGGGGGGCGGTATTGGAGAGACCACGGGACCGATTAATATGAAATTCAGCAAAAGAAGGAAATATAGGGGCACCACTTGAAGCAACCTGGGTTGCCACATTGAGTCGCCGTACCTGGTCGTTGAGATGTTCGACGATGGGGACCAGCGATTCAGGCAGGTCCGGTGCGGTCCCAGCTGCATCTGGTGTTGTCTCCGCCGCAACTTGTGAAGATCCCCCTGCGCCGGTCGCGGCAGGCTGCTGTGCGGCCCTCTTCCCCTCAAAATCGTAGCGGATGATTCCGTCGCGGACGTGCTGGACAACCCCCGGCCACGCAGAGACCTCCCTGTGGAAAACATTGTCATTCAGCTGGAAGCGAAGGGGCGCCATATGAAAGGTGTGGTGCGGTACGCAAGTTGGCCGGATGAAAGTGTGGCTGTGGCTGACTCCAAACCACACATGTTCACTGTATTCATCCAACAGGTGCCGGGGCACCCATTGCTGGTAAGTGACCACATCGGTCATCATCCCATACCATGCCCGGAACGCCTCTGCGTTCACCTGCTTGCTGCTGGGGTCCGTGGACACCTGCCAGGGGGAATATTTCATCGCGAGCGGCTGGCTCACGGTGATCTCCGCCGGTGTCCGGATAGGAGGAAGGTGCCATTTCCACATGGCGAACGCTAAGATCAAGTACCCATAAATGAAACTGGTAGTCCGCTTGTAGTTGTCTTCGTAAGCCGCGAAGAGTTCCTTCAACACAAACGAGCTCCAATTCAACCTGGCTCCCTGGACGCAATGCTCTGCAATGGAAATTGTGTCCAGAGTGCACTCTCCCTTCGTGTAGTGGCGCATGGTCTTGCTAGCGATCAGGTAGCAAGCGAACCGAATTTCTGGTACGTTTATCAAATCCATTTTGGCACCTTTACCACCCCGGCGAGTGCCATACTTGGTGTAGAGGTCCACGTCAGCCGACTTTCGGGCGCGCTTGGAGGATGTCTGGCCCACAGTGGAGACATCTGCACCAGTTTGAGATAGCCCTGTAAGCCGATTAATGTCTGCGGCATGTATTGGAATTTCTTCATTAAGCCACAGGGACCCGTTCTGCACCCGACTGAGGAGGAACCGGGTACATTGCAGAGCTGGTCCTGTAGTTATGAAGATGGGAAGACTCCTCAAATTCATCAAAGTCGACTGCTGTAGGCCCCTGAATTCTAATCGCATCCGACTGTTGGAGCTGCTATCGGGTGTGTAATGGTGCTCCATGTATATTTGCCAATGGAGGTGAGGAAACTCAGCCGGGTCGGACAAGTTGGCGTCCATACATGGGGCATTGTCATACTTGCCGACCAGCGACTCTACTCGGTGAATTCTGCTATCTAACGCTAGTTCAGGGACTGAGAGGAGCGCTCTCGGCATCTTGGCGCGCCGTTGATAGACTTGGACGATTCTTCTGTAACTTCCTGCGAGGTGCTGTGTGCTCTGATACTGCGAATGCTCCGGAGTCGCTGCAACTTCCAAATTGAACTGGTCCATCATCCTTGTGCTGATAGCCTTCATGCGAATTGGGCCATCTGCTGACACGCGCGGAGTTGATGAGACTCCATAACGACAATTAATTCTTGCTATCTTTCTTGCTTGCGATAATCGTGCGATCAATCGCAGGCCTGTGTGTAGTCTGACAGTTGCTGACGGCATCATGGGGAGATGGGCGGACTCGACGGCTGAGTGAACTGCGGGTGATGGCAAATGATTACGATATGATTACTGTCTATTAAGGGAATTTATGACCAAATCTGAGCGATCCTACGGACTGACAAAAGGACTGACGGAAATCACCTGGACTGACACTGGCACGAGGATGGATCCTACGTGAACGACACGCTAGACTGGCGCTGCGACACGCTGCACTGGCCCGCCCCGACCACAGTCGGTTGTGATGAGTTTCCCGCAACGGACTGGTTATTTGACTGTCTACATATGAACGGAAAAAACTGCCTACGCTCATCCCGGTTGCGGGAGAGTTATTCAACTACGCTACTCTACGGGTTCTCTCGGTTGCGAGAGTTATTAATGAAAAGTGAGAAGAACCTACTCCTGGTAGGGCTTCAGGCGTGCGCCATTCACCCATCTTGGAAGAACTGTGCCGTCCAGTTGTGCCAACCGAACGGCTCCTGAGTCGCGGATCTCGATGACAAAGTACGGTCCCAGCCAATGCATCTGGAGCTTGCCTGGAAACTTCTGGAACCAGCTGTCATATAAGAGAACTTTGCCGCCAACTTGGAAGGCTTTGGTTTTGATGTGGCGGCCATGCCATGCTTTCTGTCTGGTCTTCTGAACCTTCTGGTGGAATTCCGCGAGAAATCGGGCCTCATCCAGCTCCTATAGCTCCTGAAGGCATTCCCGAAGTGATACCTCTTCTGAGAATTGAAGGGACGTTGCGATCAGAAGACTGGGTATTGTGAACTCGGTGGGAATCACAGCTTCCCGACCATATACCAACTGGAACAGCGTCTGATTGGTCAAACGCTTCACCGTGGTCCGGTAAGCCCATAATGCCGCTGGGACACGCTCGTCCCAATCGTCCTGCTGAGCATTGCAAATTTTCGTCAAGCCCTTCTCGAGAATCTTATTGAATGCTTCTACAGTCCCATTGGCCTGTGGGTGGTATCGGCTGCTTTTATGATGCTGAATCATAAATGTATCCAGTAGTGACTTGACTGTGTCATTGATGAAATGCGTACCCTGATCACTTGTCAAGCTCCGTGGGCAGCCAAAGCGGCTGATGATGTGTTCAAAGATGAACCGGGCAGCGGTCTCTGCCGAGCAGTCGCGTACCGCTGCTGCCTCAGCCCACCGTGTGAGGTAATCCATCGCGGTAATGATGTACCGGGATTTGGAATGGCGATCGATCGGTGCGATGGGGCCTATGAAATCAACAACCCACTTCTCAAACGGCCGCAACACATGCACCGGGTGTAGCGGAAGCTCGTCCCTATGCGAAGGCCTTCCCGTCCTCTGACAAACATCGCAACGTTTCACATAGGCCTTACAGTCTGCATGTACTGTCGGCCACCATAGGCCAGCTTGAAGCACCTTCCTTGCGGTGGGTTTCGCACCCACGTGTCCTCCCGCAACACCGCTGTGACATTCCCACATCACTGCTTCCCGCTCGTGGTCAAGAACACACCTGCGCAACACCTCATCCAGGCCCAGTTTGTACAGCTACCCCGCGATCAATTGATAGTCGGCCGCCCGGAAAACCAAGTGGCGTTTCTGAAGCGGGGTGTAATCCTCAGGGCACTGTCCCGTGGTCAGATACGTGGCAATGTCAGCCAGGTAATCTGGTACTGCTTCAACTCGGAAGAGGTCAGCATCCGGAAGCTGATCGTCCAATGGGCCTTCATTCTCTCCCGTCTCCAACCTGGATAAGTGATCGGGACCAACATTCAACCTGCCAGGCTTGACAATCACCTCAAACGTGAACTCCTGAAAAAGTAGAAGCCATCGACAGATTCTTCCTTCCAACACAGGCTTATTGACCAGATATTTTAATGCCGAATGGTCCGTGAAAAATGTAAATTTGCCGCCCAGAAGGTAGTGGCGGAACTTCTGAAGAGAGTACACCATCGCCAACGCCTCCCGCTCGGTCGTGGTGTAATTCTTCTCCGCATTCGATAATCGTCGGCTGGCGAAATATACAGGGTGGTCGACTGTCGTTTCCCCAGGTTGCGCCAACACAGCTCCAAGTGCAATACCGGACGCATCAATATGCACATGGAACTGCTTATCCCAGTCGGGGTGAACAAGTATGGGTGCCGTCGCCAACTTCTCCTTCAATGTGTCGAGTGCCTTCCGGCACTCCGCCGTCCACTCAAATGCTTCTGACTTCCGCAACAGTCTCTCCAAAGGGGCAGTGATTTTGGCATAGTTGCGGATAAACCGCCTGTAGTATCCTGTGTGCCCGAGCAGTGCCCGCAACTGCTTCACGTTCTCGGGGGCCTCCATGTGGACGATGACCGCGACCGTGGCAGGATCAACGCAGACCCCTTGCTTGCACACCACGTGACCCAAGAGTGTGCCGAATGGTACTGCAAAAATACATTTCTTCAAGTTCAAGGAAATCTGCAGCTGGCGACACCGGTCGAACATGACACGCAACAGGGAGGCGTGTTTCTTCAGCAGGCTGTAAACAGTCCAATCATCCATATAGACTTCTAGGAACTTGTGAATGTACTCCCGGAAAGCAGCAATGACAATCCGGGAAAACACAACCGGGGCGTTCTTCAGACCAAACGACATAACGTGGTATGCGAATGATCCCCACTCAGTGGTGAATGTCGTCTTTGCTTTGTCTTCCTCGGCGATGCGCACCTGATGGTAGCCCGAAAACCCATCAGTGAAGGAATAAGCTTCATTTCCCGCGACATGATCTAGAACTTCATCGCTGAAGGGAGTGGGAAACGGGTCGTGGATACAAGCATTATTCAAGCTCCGGTAGTCTACACAGACCCAGATCTCCGCTTTGTCCTTCTTGTTCTGGATGACAATCGGACTCACCCATTCCGCTTCTTCTACTGGAAAGATGAGACCTGCAGCCAACATTTTGTCAATCTCCATCTTGACCTTCTCTTTGATACGTGGATTCAACCGGTAGGGTCGGTGCTTCACCGGCCTGGCCCCCGGTTTCAGGGTGATGCGCATCTCGCCCAAATCCCCCTTGATCCCCTTCAGATCCGCAACCGATGATGGGAATAAATCTTCATATTCTCGGAGGAGGCTGAAAATTTCTTTAGTTGTCTCCTCGTCCCAGTAATCCCCCACCGTTGCGAGCTTGGGTTTCTCGTCCGTTCCAATGTTCAGCTTCTTTGTCTTTAGGGGCTGCAAATGGACTCCTTCTGTCGTCGGCTCATCGCGGATGCTCCGCTCGCCCTCCTTTTCGTCAAAATAGAGATGCCTAAGGTCCTCCAAACTATCATCCTCCGGATCGCCGTCAATCCGTTGGCAAACCAATTCGCGCCTGATCCCAGGGCGTGGCGCCACCGGGCCCTCATGGGGCTCAGGATGGCGGAAAAACAGAACCTCCTTGACGGCTTGTAGCGCCTGAGATTCCTGCACCGTCTCCCCTTCGAACGAGAAGCTCTGGACGAACTTTTCCGCGACTGTTTGCCAGGAGCGGGTTCCCCGTTTCCGCTCTTCCTCCAGGTACCAGGCCTGGGGAATTGTACCCAAGGAGTGGACAAACCTGTGGACCCACAACTCCTCAGGGTACCGGGCGCTACGCCACTGTTCTTCGCACGCCCGCAAATGCTGTCGCGGGTCGGAAGCTCCATGATGTTTAAGCGTAATGCAGGGCCCTTCATCCTCTTTGAAGCGTGCCCGCAGAGCATCCGCCACACGCTCCCATCGCAACAGAGTGTTGCGGTGATTGTTCCACCATCGTCCTGATGTTGACTTCAAGGCCACATCCAAAAGTGGTATCCGGCTTTCCTCTGGGACCCGGTCTTCCACCTTGGCAATAAAAGTATTCACCGCTTGCATGTTTGATAATGTGGGGTATCCGCGGATCTCAGTCCCTACCCACCGGACCTGAGTGATGGAGGCACATCTCCGCGTGGTGGTCTCATACCCCCCTTGCTGCCAGTCTTCCCACGCAAGCTCGGATCCGAGCTCCGAGCTCTGCACACTCCGCCAACTGATAGAGCCTGTTGCGGTCGGGTTAATATAATCGTCCCGCTTCCCTGCAGTAATCTGATAGAGATCGTCCATCATCTGAGCATCCTCCCGACTGTCCACCGGTTCTGTATATTGCGGACCCTGATACGGGTCGAGAGGCTGAGTAACCCGTACCTCCCCATCCTCAAAAATCATCAGCTCCTTCTTAAGGTCGATGATGGCATAATTCTCAAAAGCCCAATCAATGCCGAGTAAAGCAGGATAGGGATCCTTATCGCCCATGATATCGATAACCTCAAAATCGGCGTATGTCTTCACGCCCGCAACGTCGACCTCGACTCCTTCGAGTCGGCTGATTGGAAAAATGCAGTATTGGTTCGCCATCCTGAGTTGGATTGGGGAATAGGCGAGCCGTGGCTTTCCAAGAGCCTCCCATGTCTTTCGTGGCAATATATTGACGTCGGACCCCAAGTCCAACATGGTGTCGCTGATTTGGAAACCTGCGACCTGCGTGTTAAGCCAGAATTCTTTGCCTGTTCGTTGCTTGTTCCGCTTGACACGTTGCACGTATTGAGGGACGTATTGAGGGCTAGCGTCCGCCGGATCTCTAGGTACTGCGCGCCCCTGCAGCGCTCTGTCCAAAGCATGCTTGAGCTGCTGCCGCAGCACAGCGTTATCAACAATCCTAAGGAATAGCCGGAGCCAATCCTCGACCACAGTGTTTGCGACGTTCTTCGCACCAGATTCTGGCCGCCTGGGCTCCTCCAACCCTCCCTCGTTCTGCAACTGGGCGAATGCCTCAACCGCCTCCTGAAAATACTTCTTCTGGACTTCGGGCCTGATCAACTTCTTTGGGGATGCCGGCCGAACCACTCGTGCTGGCTCCTTCTCGTGGGCATCGTCTCCAGTCTTCTTTCCGCCCCGTGTTACTATCGCAACATTCTGCATGTCAGGGGTTGCGGCCCCTCGCGGTTCTGAGTTTATCAGATTCGCGCCCCTCTGCCTCGCCCGCTCTTCCCACTTCTTGATGAGTTCCGGACAGTCCTCTGTAGCGTGGGCGTTGACCCGGCACTGGGAACACCAGGGTCGTCGCGGAAGGGGACATTCTCGAGCCACATGACCCTCCTGGTCACAGTTGTAGCATTTGACCGGACCGCGTCCGCCTGTTCGGCCTCCCCGCATGCCGCCACCTCTTCCCCTTGGAGCCTCGTTCACCCTGTACGAGGGACGATCCAATCGATCCGCAAGTGCGTCAAGCGCCCTGCACTGCTCAGTGTTGTGGGTCGTAGACACACAGAATTCGTAGTATACATTATTCGGGACCGTGGAGCACTTCTGTAATATCGGGCACATCCGAGGTGGATGCCCCATCGTCCGGCAAATCTCACAGTACTCTGTGGTGGAGGACCCCGGTTGCAGTTGGAACGCCGCAAAGGTCTGTTGCGGCTGGTAGACTCCCTGCGGGTTCATCCCCACACCACCCCCTGGTGGTGGACCTCCCTGGATAGCTGCGACCGAGGGTCCTGCTCCTGCGCCGCGCAACCGAGGACATTCGGTTGCGACGTGGCCCTCGACCAGACAATGTGTACACCAAACATTCGGTCGCGCTGGTCTCACCGGCTGAAGTTCCTTGAGCTTTTCGGTCAAGCTGGCGATCTGGTGTTGCAACCCTATCAAAGAAGGGTCTTGCGGGGCCACCCCCCCCGATATTCCTGGGGGTAGCCCGCCATGGCTTCAATCTTCATGGCCTGCTCCAAAGCGTCCTACAGATTATCAATCTTCTGCTGAGTAAGAGGGGTTCGTGTCAAGGGGAGCAGAGCCTTGATGAACCAGTCCCTCTGGTGGTTTGGATCGATCGGGTAGCTGAGTTTCCCGATCGCATCCTTGAATCGCCGCATCAACTCCCACGCGGTCTCGCCTTCCTTCTGCTTAATTTCCCACAGCTCGGACAGGCCCTGCTGGTCCGTCTGGGGAAGCTTGAATTCGAGGACAAAATCTCGTTTCACGTCCGCAATTACAGGGTTAGGGTGCGCCTCGGACCACTTGATGAACCAATGCAGAGCTCTCTCTCTGAGCGTGGTTTGAAACTCTATTAACTTCCCTGCATCCGGCGTCTGTCGAGCCCTCCAGATGGCTTCGCACAGATACCAGTGTTGTTCTACGTCGTCGTTGCCCCGACCAGAGAACTCTGGGTACCGGGTGAAAGACCCAGCCATGTGTACTTGCGGAGAATTAACCAAGATAAAACCTCCCGGTCCTGGTTGCGTAACGGTCCCTCTAGGGAAAATACTACTACTAGTAACGCTGCTACTACTGGGCGTTACCGACGCCGCTGAACTACTATATGATTGACTTAATGCTTGTAACTGAATAAAAATATTTCTTAAAGGTTGATAAAGTACCAGGGGAAGGTCGGGATCCTGGCCATGCGGAAAGCGGGACGTAGGGCTGCCTGGAGGGGTGGGTGCCGTCTGATCCTGGAACATCTGCTGCATCACGTCGTGCCATTCATCATCGGAACTTTCTTCGGGCTGCATCTTTCCATTATCTTCGCTAGTCGTTACTTCTCTTTCTCGCGTCGCTGGGCTCCCATGCACCCACTGCACTTCCACTGCTGTCCCGTCTTCTTTCCGGGTATCCAAACCCATAACTCCCGTCCTCTGAGGCGCCTCCTTCTGATTCTTCCTCTCGATCTCTCTTCTCTTCAAATCTCTCATTACCCTTCTTCGCCACCTATCGGCGATCTGTGCCCGCCGATGCGCACGTGACTCCCGCAACTTGCATGCGGCCTCAACGTCCATCCCCCGCTCCCCACTCTCATAGTCTACACAGCATCGGTCCCCTCAACCCTTCCCCCAGTATGGGTGGTTTACGCTTCCATACTCGTTTTGTGGAATTCAATCAACCCTTCGTCCACCATCAGGGCTTTGATCCACAGCGGAATCTCCTTCAACAGCTTCCCCCTTAGTCCTGAGTGAAAAACAGCCTCAGCCTTCGAGAAGGATTGGTAACACTCAGCAGCAAACTCCACAGCGTATCCTTCCAACGTGGTCCTTACCCAAAAATCCACTGCACGGGTGAGTTCAGTGTCTACCCGATGCAGTGCTACCAGGTCTTCGTGCGCCCACCTGCGGTTTATCTTCCGCGAGCCTTCTTGGGGCACCGTCGCTCGTAACCTTCGCAACCAATTGTAAAGGTCGGTAGGGAACCTTCCCTAGAAAATTTCGTACGTATCACTGGCTGAATCAGAGAAAAGAACGATCTCTTTGATCGCGGCCTCCTTTTTCTTGGTCAGCTCCGCTTGCTGAGTAATGAAATGGTCAAGATGATCATCCCACCATCGCCGTATTGCTCCTTCAAAAATCCTCGAGACCATGATCTAGATCCCCTCATAACATGCAGGTCCCGGCAACGGAACCATTTGTTGGCGAAAAGTCAGGTCTCGCGGGCAAGACCCAGGTCCAAGGGTTGTGGCCAACAAGGGGTCCGGTGTAGTCTAGGAACACGCCGGCATTTTCACCCTGCTCTTGGAGAGCAGTGCGTCTCACCCGAGGCGTGCCGCGACCACATGCATCAGGGGATGAGATCACTGGTAAGGAATAAACCCGCAACCAAAGAAAGAAAGTGCATCCATTACATATACCAAATTACACATGCAAGATCACTTACTAAGTATTCAGACAGTCGCAACTTAAAATTTTTAAATCAGTGTAAACACATTACAGCACATGAACAACGTATTGAGACAGCAATCCTCCCTTATATTATTCTTCTGGCCGAATACATGATTACATAGCTTTCTTCTCTGATAACTCACAAGTCTGATACAGATGGGTTTTAGAACAGAAAGGAAGAACATAGAAAGTAAGAAACCATAGGAAGAACAAGCATGATTCTTCCGCAGCTGCTCTGCGCGTCCTTCCTCAGGTCTCGATCCTCGCGACTTCTCTCGTATCCATTCAACCTTCAACCTCTTCTCTTTTCAGCCGGGTGATCGTCATTTATTCACCCGCTCCTCGCGACTGACAGCTTCTCTGTGTCTTCACTCTGGCTTTTCCCAGCTTCTCTTCTGATGTCTGCGTGTTCCACTTTCTGTTTTCTGTTGTGTTTCTTTCATCTGCACTTATCTATGTTCGATCTCCAGCTATCGAGTGCTTCCGCGCCACCTTGGTAGCTCTGCAACTCCCGGTCATTGCGGCGCGGTCGCGGTTGCCATGTGTATTTATTCCGCAACTCAAAAAGAGTCAAAGTTCAAAATGTCTTGGCCAAGAGTTCAAAACTTAAACAAAAACAAGGGCCTTAGCAAAGTGGAAAGCATCTCTATGGACTTCATCACCGCCCTACTAACAGTACAAGGTAAGGATTGTATCTTTGTAGTTGTTGATAGACTAACAAAGTAATCTCGTTTCTTTTCCATTTCTGCACATTATACTGCTTCACAAGTAGTTGAGCTCTTATTCAGAGATGGATTTAGACTCCATGGTCTCCCAAGGAACATAGTGAGTGATCGGGACAGTCGCTTCATGGGTGGCTTTTGGCAAGAAATTTTTCAGTTAGTGGAGACTGATTTCACTCCAAGCACTAGCTATCACCCCCAAATTGATGGACAGACCGAGAGAGTGAACAAGTGGTTGGAGGGCTACTTGAGGAACTATGTAGCAGGGCAGCAGAGAGCTTGGCTGCGTTGGCTCCACTTGGGAGAGTATTGTTACAACACTACTCACCATATTTCTATTGGCATGACTCCATTCCGGGCCTTATATGGGTATGAGGCACTCTCATTTTCCAATGTCATGTTTGGGGCAAGTAAGGCTCCAAGGGAAAAGGAATGGATTCAGGAGAATTAGGACATACTCAGGGCACTCAAGGACAACATTGCTACTGCCCATAACCAACAGAAGATGTATGAAGACCGTGGTTGGATAGAGAGACAATTTGAGGTGGGAGATCTTGTTCTGCATCTTCAGCCTTATAAACAGTCCACACTCAAGGAGAAGGGAGTTGAAAAGCTCAAACCACGTTTCTATGGGACATACAAGGTGATCAAGTGTGTCGGTAAGGTAGCATATGAGCTGGAGCTTCCTAAGGGAAGCAAGATCCACAATATCTTCCATGTCTCTTGCCTCAAGAAGGCCATTAGGAGGAATGTAGTTGCCAACATGGATCTCCCCCATATTGATTATGAGGGCCACCTAATTTTGCAGCTGGAAGCAATCTTAAACACAAGGGAGAGGCAGCTAAGGAACAGAGTCATCAAGGAATATCTGATTCGATGGAGGAATCTACCAGATGAGGATGCCACTTTGGAAGGAGAGAAGATCTTGCAGCATCCTTCTTTACTGTTGCTTGTGGGCAAGCAAATTTTGAGTGGGGAGGACTATAATATTCCCAATTAGCCACTGCTAGTTGGAATATTATAATTGCTTCATTTTTGCAGTACAAGGGTAGAAAGACAATAAAACAAATCCCAGTGTGAAAAGGGATCAGGTTAGGAGGGAAAATAAATCCACTTTGGTGTGAAAGAGGGACAATGCAGGTGAACTAGATCTAGTTGACCAAGTCAACAGTGCTGCTACAAGAGGGAAACCAACAAGGACAACACAGTTTTGAAAGGGGAATCTTTTCTAGGAAGTCATCTCTTCAATGAGTGGGGTCCGGGGTAAGGAGGCTCACCAAGGATAAGAAGGAGGAGATAGTAGCAAGGAAGGCATTCAGTATTCATCTATTTTTGGTCTCCTTGACTACTTGCAAGCTTCATCTGTTTAGCTTTAGTTGCAGCATTGTTTAGTGCAAAGGATTCTCATGCGGGAATCCCACCTTCACCTTTGGTTCAGCTTGTTTAAGAGATCAAAAGGGAAGGTCCTGAGCTTATTTTCCATTATCTAACTTGATGTTATCCAGCCATCCACACCTACAGTGCAGTCACTTCCAGTAACTGCGTCTTTTCTGTAGTTGCAGCAGTAGCAGGGGTAAACCCCTTGACTTTGTACTTGTATTGGAGGAGGAGGTGCCTATTTCCCTCTAGGAAGTCTATTGAGGAGGGCCTTTGTCAATTTTCTTTATTTTGCATCTATTTTATATAATA
Source organism: Pinus albicaulis (assembly GCA_034641835.2). Taxonomy (NCBI): domain Eukaryota; kingdom Viridiplantae; phylum Streptophyta; class Pinopsida; order Pinales; family Pinaceae; genus Pinus; species Pinus albicaulis. The sequence continues at coordinate 55,216 of JAXQQM020073017.1, forward strand.
TTCAGTCATATGTAATACAGAGTTGCAGTGGACTGCGTTATTTTCTGCAGTACTGCATTTTATATTGATATTTTGCCGAAAACCCTTTGTCGGGGTGTTCTAATGTCTATGTAAAGGAGGTCAAACCTCCCATTTCTGATTCTATGATTAGTGAAAGCTCCAGATCTATATTTTAATATCTTTTTCTGTAGAAACCCTAATGAAAATCACATTGTTGCAGTCTTCAGAAATTCTATTGTGTAAAGTCATGGGATTGGCATGCTTTTGAGCACATTTGAGCTGGGGAGTTATGTTTAGTGTAGCTAGAATGATTTTTTTCTAATTCCATTTCATATTTAAGCTACATACAACATATATAAGAGGATCCAAGTCCTGTTTTGCTTTTTTTTTGCATGGTTTTCCTTATACAGCGTCTTCACTGAACATATTGCAGAAATTTATGAAAAGGAATATTACAACAAATGCCCCTAAAGCATGAAGTAAAAATAATAATAAAACTATTTGGATGATATTATTTACGATGTGATGAGCCGAAACTGAAGTGGACAATGAGCTACATAAATATTTACAATACATTACATCATGATATATTTCATCTTGATCCCGAATTGCTGAGGGAGGCATTCTTATGCTTAGCACATAAATTATATAATAATGTGTTCATAATTCAGAAAGTCATCTACATTGGAATTTTTCCCAATACAGGCATGCCTACAGATATAGGCCCATGTTTGGATGACGATTTGTATGTAAAGTCATCGTACAGATGATGTGTACAAAATCTTTTTTGAAATTGCGGAGTCGAATTGATGAAACTAGATCTGGGGTCTTCTTATCTCATTCACTCAATCGTTTAGGTACAATTCTAACCATGCGAATATATGATTTGTCGTCGAACATGGTAATACATCGTTTTATTACCAACCAATGATGTGAGATGTTAACAAATGCGAGAGAACCACCATTGATGTTAATGGATCTCAGTGTACGTCTGATTTGTAAGATCTGAAAAAGATGATTTGATATCAAAGTCAAAAAAAAAATCTTTCGGTGAAAGGTTCGGAAGCGAGGATCTTATCGATGCCATAACAAGCCTCATGGGACTGGAAGATGATGTTTCTAAGTAAACATCCTGGATGATGATTTGATGTTGACGTGAAGCCACTTTATCATGAAATGGGATTTACTAATTTTGGAGACAAAATGTGACTTGATATAGCAATGTTCAGGGATGAATTTCATGAGAATGAAGGTTTATGAGTATTACAGAAGGATGAGTATTCATTGGATGAATTATCTTGAATTTATCGGCAACACTGAGATGAGTTGGTAGCATTGACCCAAAACCGAAGTGAAGGTATGATGAACCATAGGTATAGATGGCTTGTCAATAATATTACTAGGCAAAATTCATGATGATGGAGTGAAAGTTTCATGTTCAAGAGTGACCTGCTACCATAAAGTGTTTTGTTCGCTTTCCCAAATTTTCCCCAGTCATTTTTCGACCAACACCTCTTTATTTTTTAACAATCTTGAGGAGGATAAAATATGCTTGATCTATAATTCAACCCTTTAGGCGAATGCATCACTATTTAATAATTTAACGAGTCTAGTAATAAATGAAACTAGATTCTTGACATGATCGACAAGCCTGTCACTATTTTATGTTTTAACGAGCCTAACACCAATGACAACCAGGTACTTTTTCATATTTAGAGAGTTTGAAAAAGAGGACAAAAGAAAACTCCATGAGTCCTTTTTCGTAAATTTTTCGCTCAGGTTTGAAAAAGTGTAAAATGATATCTAAGAGAACCTCCTAGCCATGTTCGACTAAGGTTTTACTTTTTCGTAAATAATCTATCTTAGTCTGGAAAAGGGTTAAACTTATAATGAGTAGATGTCGTTTCATTTACTTTTACTAGCTCGAAAAGAAAAGTGCTCGACAATATTTTCACATTATCAGAGCCTGAAAAGAGCTAAAAGAAGACTCCAGGGGTTCCTTTTTCGCCATTATAGATGCTTGAAAAAGAGATAAAAGTGTGTTCAAGTCCTTTTTATTTTTTATCAAAGCTTGAAAAATAAGGATAAAAGAATGCTTTGTGGTCAAATAATTCTTGAATAAGTGTGCACGACTAATCTGCTATATCAACTGTAAAACCTGTTCAGAACAACATCAACATCAAACAGATTAAAAATACCTATTTCATAGAAAAAAAATGAATAAAAACCATAGTCACAACATTAAATATCATTTTGAAATAATCAAATGACTAATTAAAAGAGTTTTTACCATTTGAATTTTGGAGCTCTGAACTAGTTTTTTCCCTCGAACTTTAGCAGTTGATTGTGACATATTCTCTGGATGATTTTCCTCGCCGTTTGATTCAGGTTGGAGCTATGAACCTTCTCTTTCCTTCAATTGCATTTATGTTTCATTTCATTTCAATTTTTAGGGTTTTGAGCCCCTTAGGGTAAATTTATTTCACTCAGAGGGAAACGCACCCTTGAATGTCAAAAGGTGCGTTGCAGTGCATTGTACTTGAAGGCCAAGTGCACTTGCAATGCATTATCCCTTGACCTGGGGTGCGTTGGGTGCAATTCCCATTTTTGTTTCTTGCAGTGTGCCCAAATTGTGCCTAGTTTTTTTACATGAAATGGAACATTATGAGTCTTATGATTGTGTTTCAGGTATTCATCAGACCAAAATGATGATTACATGGAGGGAAAGAGAACATGAAGAAGATAACATGATTTCCCTAAACGATCTTAGTATGGTAAGAGCCCTTAGAGACTATGGGTTTTCTTGCAATATTCCAAATCACGGAACCCCTTGACAAGCCTAATGAAATAATGCACTCTGGAGATTGATGCACATAAATGAGTTTAAAACCCTTGGATCCCTTATATTAGTAGATCTAGAGTCTAGATCCAAAAGGGGAGAAAAAACAAATCAAATTAGGTGTGGTAAACAGATCTCCCACCACCTAGTCTAGCTGAAAAACACCCTACAAGAGGGGCTACAGCTATGCACAACAAAATGCTTCAGAAATATCGCAGTCTTGGACAGTATGAGTAGGAGGCCATCAAATATGATTAAATTATGAGTATACAATAGCAAATCAGAATTATAATGAAGCTCTTTCAATATACAATAGAATACAAGAGATAATAGAGCAAGAAATCTTCGGGAAAGAAGGCTACAACACATATATAACTGCAGAAATGTCTACACAGCATTATTTTAAGGAGTTGCAGTAGTTGAATATTACAACTCAGATCTAGGACAGATCTATGGACAAAAAATCAGATCCATTTCAGATCTGGAAACTAGATAGTCTTATTTACAAGATCCCGTTGGGGTTTTGACCAAATCATGCATAAACAAGAGTAGATATGAGTTTTAAGTTGCAGATTTGTAAAATACTATAGAAATTTTTGAAGATGAATTTTCATTACAATAGATCAGATCTAAACAAACCATGGATCAGCAAGCTAATCCATGGATCACCAAAATGAAAGGAATAGCCCAACACTAGAGATCTCTCATAAAAAATGGGATCAAAACACCCTGAAGAATATCATATGAAAATAATGCAGTCCCTCAATGAAAACTGTGTTGTAGCTTGAATAACAATGGTGGCCTGATTCCAAGATACAAATCTGAAGCTCAAACAGTAGAGGCACTCTCCAAGGAGGTTAAAAGACACACTCCATGAGAAGAGGCTCCAAAACAAGCTAGATCTCTGCAGATCTAGAATCCCGCTTGTTGCAGCTTGCAAAAGTAAGCAAACCCTCACTGGATCTGTGCTACTATTGAAAGTAGAGCTTGGCCCAAAGCCTGATAATGGATCCAATCAGCAAATACTCCCCCAGGAATCCTCAAGGGAAGAGGTGAAATCCTTGCATAGGAACTCCAAGTGCTAAGCAGCACAATTCTCCACTAAACAACAAAGAATAGTATTTGTCTAATCAAATAAGATACTAAGAAATATAATCAATCAATAACCCTCTCTTGCTACCTTCCCCTTCCTTTTATAAGATGAGAGCCTTCATAAACCCTAAACCACCTTTATGAGTTAGCTCCTTTCACATGAGGGGCCTCCTTCTAGAACTGCGTTGTCCCTTTATGAGGTACATTGAATCTAGACAGCGCTGTAGATTTGGTCAAGGTTGACCCAGTCTCACAGCTCAAACCCCTTTCACACCTGCAAGTGATTTATTTACATGGCCCTGATTAATCCTTGTTCACATGGGCATTGATTTATTCATTCTTTTCAGGAGTTTTACATGTCCTCCTTTATTCATTTATTCATGCAACATAAAGTAAAACAATAATGTATATTCCTCTTAGCTTAGGCTAAGTAGGACTATTACGATCCTCCCTTTGTTTAGAGTCGGTATCTTCATCCCTCCGTTCAAAGATCAAATTTCTCTTATTTCATTTCATTTTAGGTGTCTCATTCAGTTCAGTCAACTGCAGTCCATTAGGAGCATGGATCATCTGATGGTAGGGTCTTTTCACTCATATCCCTCATGTCATGTACCTGCTGGTCTGTGTCTGTTCATCAAAATCATTTACAGTCATTTACAATCATGTTTGGTCTCTTGGTTAGCAAAGAGTCATTTTAGGGTTTTTAGTCTCATTAGGTCTAGGGTTTCATTAATTTAGTCTTAAAAATGACTAATAATGTCAGCAGGCACATGAGGGAGGTTCAAAATAGGTTTTCATTGCAAAAAATTTCATCATCATAATGCTTGATAATTATTTTTCTTCAAAACTCTATTTTGAAGAAAAATCATCTATTTCATATTTTGTAATAAATGCAATGTAATTTCCAAAGTTTTTTCAGTTGTAAAGTACTTCAGGCGCAACCCTGGTCACCTTTTCCAAATCTCCATGCCAACCACTCCCTGCAAAAGAGACAAAAGCTCATCATCAGTCCAAAAAATTAAAAGGAAGCAAAACAGAGTTTATTTAAAAAGTGTCAAAGTTCAAACATTACAAAGTGGGTTTTTTCAAATTAAAAATAAAAGTCTTTGGTATAAATATCATTTTTGTGTTTCAAAAATCCATTTGCATGTCAAGAGATAGCATTGAGAAGTAAAGAAATCGTGGAAGGCGAAACTGTGATTTGGGGGCAGATTGTTTAGAAATTCCAGAGCGTGGCGCACTAGAAAAGTGTCATGGCGCATAAGCCGAGCGCGGCGCATAGGGCCGCTCTTCACTGTGCAAATTTGAACTGTCGCAGCGCATAGAAAGGGCGTGACGCACTGGGCAGTGGTCGCGGCACACAGGGCAGACAACTAAATTTTTGCCATTGCTTCCCCAAACTCCAAATCGACTTGGTTATTTTTGTCCAAGTAAGTTCATGTGAGACTATAATTGCCATTTACAAGTGTTTGAAAATGGATTATGAGAATTTGAATTTCAAAACTCAAACCCTATCATCTTGTTGAAGTGCCTCCTTAGGGTTTTGAAATTGGAGTTTTAAAATTGATTTTGGTGCCAAATACTTCATTCCTCACTTGTTTATTCCTCCCTCTCACTGTTATACTATAATTACAGTCCATCCCCTATTCCCTTACATCCCCAAAGTCACTCATTCCTAAGCCTATTTTCCTATCCCTAAGTCATTTCATTTCCGATCATTTTCGCTTTCCCATCTCACTTGTAAAAATTCCCAAACCCCAAGTTTCCAAAACAGTCAATTGGCTGTCCCTACATTTCAATTACCACTTGATTGAGGTCCATTGTTCCTACTGCCCTATTTCTCCACAGTCCCTCTCTTACCACCATATATTTGGAAATTAAAACAAAGCACCAAATTCTCATTTTCATCTCATACAAGCCAACATACACCTTGCATGGACATCATGGAGACAGACACTGATACATCATATGATAGAGATAGTGATTCTACCACTGAGCTACATGCACCTAGAAGGCCTTGTAAAGGTGGAAGACATGTGAGAGAAGAGCCCACCTCATTGACTCAATTGCAGGCTTGCCCACTTTCCATGGCATGTTTTCGAGAATAGTCATGCTATCAGTTTTGTGAAATGATTGCTAGGATTCATTATCATCAGGAGTTGGCTCGTTTGTTTGTATTGCATTTACATGATGGTCAGGTAACTCTTGCTGGTGTTACCTTCACTCTGACACCGGAAACTATCGCTCAAGAACTGGAATACCGAATGTGGGTGAACAGTGGAACAAAAGATAGCAGGTGGATAGAGTGCATTATGAACCATATATCAGGCCTAGCTTTGTGAGACAACCTAGCCGAGTGTTTCCTTTCAGGTTTGTGAAGGAGTCCTATGCGCCTTTGATGAAACTTATTATCAAATATTTCAATTGTGAGGGCTAGTTCTCACGCCTCTATGTCTATCATATCAGGCTATTGATGAATTTCACTAGAGTGAGGATGATGAAAATCCCTTATTTCATGTGCCAGAACATCGAGAGAATGACCACTCTTGTGCAGAGGAAAACTCCTGAGCAGCAGTACAACAATATTTATCACTATGCACTCATCAAGATCGTGGTTGTACATTAGCTTGGATTGCAGGGTATTTCATGGGAGAATTTCATTTCCCATGAGTTCTTCACAGCTCCTCAGGTTCCTCCAGAGGTTGCCCATGATGCAGGTGAACCTTCACATCAGTATGGAGGTCAGGAGGCAGAGACTACTAGTGTGCCAACATATGTCACTTATTAGAGAGGCACTAGAGGATTATTTGCAGTAGCCCGGCGAGTACTATCTCCACCTGGGGTGGAAGGGGTCTCGTTGCCGTCATCATCATCACAAGTATAGGTACAGGACAGAGGTAAGAGGCCCATGCAGGATGAGGGGCCTTCAGGAGGCCAAGATACAGGTTTCATACTCATTGATAAGGATTTGAGCTCTCCAAGCTCAAAGTTGAGAGAGACTATTCAGAAGCAGAAGGCAGAGATAGATACCTTGACCGTCAAGTTTCAGAGAGCCCAATAGATTATAAACTACTTGGAGCAGTGAAACAAACAGTTGGAGGATCAGCAAACAATCATGGAGTTGCAAAACATCCGTGAGAACCGGCAAGCTACCCAAAGAAGCCAAACCGAGATGACATCCATTAAGCGGGACATTGAGGCTGATTGAGAGACTTGGCTCGAAAGGGTCAATATTCATCTTAAGAAGCTATTGGTGAAGGAAAACAAGGAAAATAGCATGCTAAGGCACATGAAGAACCATTATTGGGCACGAAATCATGTTTGCAAAGCGAGGATCTAAATCCTGAAAGCAAAGCTAAAGAGGGCACTAAAGCGTCGCAAAAGGCATGATAGAGTCCAAATTTTGGCCAAAGCTTCTTTGGCTTATCGTAGCACTTGATGATGGACCTTCAGCCCAAATTTCAAGAAAGTTGGGAAAAATTTTGTCAATTTTGAATTTTTTGGTCTTAAAACAGATTTTCCTGCCCGACGCGTAGCGCCACTTGGCGCACGCTTATAATTGGCAGCTCCTTTTGAGGAAAAAATTGTATTTATAGATTTATCATAAAAATTTATGAGTGCCTACCCATTATCTAAGGATTTTGACAAGTTTTGGGTTGCCTGAAAGGTCAAAAACACCTCAAAAATGGCCTTTCTTCCACTTTTTGGACACACAAGAAGCAGTGTTGGGAGATTGAATTTTTGGAGGGGCAAATGGAAACCAAATTATGAAATTCCACTTGGGTTGGAAAGTAGAAAAGTAGAGATTTCCAACGAGATATCCTAAAATCAATTTGGACTTAGGGAAGGCCCTCCAAATCAGCCTCAAAGTGGCGCGACGCATAGATATTTCAGGCACGGCGCATTGGGAATTTTGGCCTAGTTTTCACTCAACAGCTCAAATTTTCGCCTAGTTTTGGCTAGTTTGACTTTTTCATGTAACTCTTGATGTAAATTGATGTAATTTTGTGACTTTGATGTAATTTTGGCACATTTTTACTCATCCTAGTAGATTCATTCACCAAAAGGTGAAATGTAAGTGAATGAATCAGTTTCCTATCATATAGAGGCAAGTTGTTTCATTGCCTATTTTCCAGTTCTTTGTTTAGATATGGTTGAAACAGCTCCTAGAATGGTGAGCTCGACCCCTAGAATCATGGGGATGAGTTAGGCTTGTCTATATATTGTAATTCTTCAGTCATTTTCAGGGTTGGACACTGGGGATTGCTTGGCACTTCATTGTACATTTCAACTCTGCATTTTGGCAAAGAAAAGACCAGGGTTTGCAGCACTCTTTGGGATCCATGTGGCTCTATGTTTTGATGGTGTGTTTCTCTTAGTGATTTTAAGTTTACTGATGTTTCATGTGTACTATTTTCCTTCCTATTTTCTTCTTAAATTAAACAAATGAGTGATAAAGGTGGAATTCATTAGATTTCTTTGCTTTGCGTTGAGTTTTGTTTAATTTTCCATGTTTTTATCTGTTTGAAGAGGATTATTGAAAGCCTCTTGCCCTATTCAGCTCTTCATTGGTCTCAAATATCCATTCATTCAATTCAAAGCATAAAAAAATTTTCCTTCCTTTCCCCATTCAGAACTCTGCAAAAACTAGGCCTCATCCCCAGACCCAAAACTGCCTTTCCCTTTGATTCCAACAAAAACCCCCAAAATCAAAATTAAACTCTTTTACTTATATAACTAGCCTAAAATCAGCCTTTATTTCAAGTAATCTCAAGCCTTATTGATTATCTTTGCTGAGATTGACCCAGAGAGAGCCCTCTCCTGATCTGGTAGGGCTAGCTACCTGACTGAGCATGGTTTGATGTTACCCTGAACTCTGCCTTCCTTCAGCCTTAGGTATATTTAGGAAATAACATAGTGGTGACCATACTGAGGAAGAAAATGGTTTGCTTGTTGGTGTTGTTTGTTTTATAAAATACAGACGGAGCCTCAAGTTATGCCAGGTAGCCTTCAAAATGCTCTTGCTATAAACGCTGCTTCAGTCAATCTCTGGTCTAGTTTTATAAACGTAACATCTGAGTTGCAAATTTCCCCAGTACATGTATCAAGTTAGATTTTATTGTTGATGGTGGACAATGATTAGACATAGAAAGGCTGAAATCATTCACCTGGTGATTCCAGTGTCGAAGAATCCCAAGTTTTAGAATTTTTTATGGCGACTCTAGTCTTCAAGAATCAGTAGCCTAAGGAATTTATTGGTGAATTAATTCTTATCAAAATGGTTTCGAAAGATTGAAGGTATGCTCCCATGAGTCGAGATCACATTCTAGGTTTTCCAAATAAAATTCCTAAGGTAGATTGGCAAAGGGATTTGCCTACGTTTAAAGATGATGATAAGAAGGATGCTGCTTTACATCTGGTTAGATTTCACATACATATTCGCAAGTTGAAGGTTGATTTTCCTGAAGATTGCTTGATGAAGATATTCATGGCCACTCTGGAAGGTGAAGCCCGATCTTGGTATGAAAGTTTTCCGCCTGCTTGTATTTATTGTTTAAAGGATTTTCATACCATGTTCTTTGAAAGGTATAAAGAATATTATCCATCCTTAACTTTAGTTCAGAACTGTTGTAGCCATGTTCATAGTTTTATTGAAAATCTTGAAAAATTTTATGAATATGATGACTTCATGGATGATGAGATTATGGAGGCTCTATACGAAAATCCATTTCAGCAACATAAAGAGAACTTAGAGGATACCCATCAAGATGCTCAGGAAACTTTGCAGCAGGTTCAAGATCTTGGTACAATGGAAAATGATGAAAGAGAAGGTTTTATTTCAGATCTGTCTATAGAAGAAGACAATATACAGGAAAGTCAAGTTGCAATTTTAGAATGTGATAAAGTCAAGACAACTATTTCAGATATAGATTCAGATCGTGGTGATCAAGAATACCTTGTGCTGAATCCCATGAAGGAGAGCTCTGCTGTTGAGATATTTGGAATGAAGAAGACAAAGTTATTGATCCAAATGTTCTCATTTCATTAGAAAAAAGCCTTCATGAGGAGGTAATCCAGTCAGTTCATGAAAAATAAGATGAGATCTTTGTTCAAGTAAGTGAAAAATATTCTTTCAATAACTCAGTGATAAATGATAATTTGATTGCCATGTCATATGAAGATGATCAACAATGTTTTAAAATTTCAGAAGATCAGGGAATTAAGGAATGTCATTCAGGTTTTTCATGTTTTTCATGTTATTTCATGAAGAAAATCACTGTTTGAGCAAAAGAAAAAAAAAAGCATTATCTCCTTTGTCTGAAGATGAGATAGATCAACTCCTGAAAGGTCATGTTACAGCCCAAGCTAAAGCAAATTTACAGTGTGGACATGGTCAAGAAAGTGTTGGTGAAACTTCTTCCTCTTTTGAAAATGACGACGGTCTTGCAATTAGCTTTATAGATTAGCAAACATATAATATTTTCTTTCATGAAGATGATAAGGCTGTCATGTTTGATAATCTTGAAGATTGCTTTCTGTTTAAGAATGACCTAGACCATGAAGTTGAGGAATATGAGCTTGAGAGAGAAAATATGCCAGAATTTATCATGGTCAAGGAACTTACAGCTAACACTCAGATGACAGAAGCTTATACCTCTCTGTGCCTTCCTATCACTCGGCAATCAATTTTTCTTTCAGATCAGAATGAAGCGAGTAGTTGTAATTTTGCTGTTGGATCTCAAGACCAACTAGTGCTTCAGGATTTTCAAGATCCTTTCAGCATTCTTTTGCAAGCATTATAAAAGATAAATGTTTCCTGGTTCGTTATCATAAGCCTTGGTTTCAGTGGTTATTGTGAGTTTCCCACATGTACATCGTTCTACCTGCTTGAGAAAAGTGAGAGAAGAATTTTGGTATGTAGTCATCTACTGGATTGGTTACATTGGAAGGGTCACTACACATGATTGTACATATTCCATCAGTAGGAAGTTGGTTGTCATCATGATTTGAAGCCCTCAAATCTCAAAGGAATGCTGCCATTAAAAAGCTTTGTAAGTACTAATTTCAGTTAAGTAGGTCTTGAGTCATTTTTATTTTAGTCAGTTTCAACATAAGTTTCAGTTTGGGGCCTGAAATGAAGGCTGTAAAACTGAAGGTCTGATTTCAGTTTTGGTGTGTCAGTTGTTTGAGTCATTTGTGAGTCAGTTTTCAGTCTTGTTATTAAGTTAGTTTGTGTCAGTTTTGAGTCATGCATTTCAGCTTGAGTTTTTTATTCCATTGCCCAATGGATGAAGGAACTTGTCTACTCTGCCAAAGATCTGTCATTCTTGGCACCTCCAAGGAGCTACCATCCCCATTGGAGCCAATGTTAGAGTTGGTATCTTCATCCCTCTGTTAGAGATCAAATTTCTCTTGTTGCATTTCATTTTAGGTGTCTCATTCAGTTCAGTCAGCTGCATTCCATTATGAGCATGGATCATCTGACAGTAGGGTCTTGTCACTCATATCCGTCACGTCATGTACCTGCTGGTCTGTGTCTGTTCATAAAAATCATTTACAGTCATTTACAATCATGTTTGGTCTCTTGGTTAGCAAAGAGTCATTTTAGGGTTTTTAGTCCCATTAGGTCTAGGGTTTCATTAATTTAGTCTTCAAAATGACTAATAATGTCAGCAAGCACATAAGGGAGGTTCGAAATAGGTTTTCATTGCAAAAAATTTCATCATCATAATGCTTGATAATGATTTTTCTTCAAAACTCTGTTTTGAAGAAAAATCATCTATTTCATCTTTTGTAATAAATGCAATGTAATTTCCAAAGTTTTTTCAGTTGTAAAGTACTTCAGGCACAACCCTGGTCGCCTTTTCCAAATCTCCATGCCAACCACTCCCTGCAAAAGAGACAGAAGCTCATCATCAGTCCAAAAAATCAAAAGGAAGAAAAACAGAGTTTATTTAAAAGGTGTCAAAGTTCAAACATTACAAAGTGGGTTTTTTCAAATTAAAAATCAAAGTATTTGGTATAAATATCATTTTTGTGTTTCAACAATCCATTTGCATGTCAAGAGATAGCATTGAGAAGTAAAGAAATCGTGGAAGGCGAAACTGTGATTTGGGGGCAGATTGTTTAGAAATTCTAGAGCGCAGCACACTAGACAAGTGTTGCGGCGCATAAGCCGAGCGCGGCGCATAGGGCTGCTCTTCACTGTGAAAATTTGAACTGTCAGCGGCACATATAAAGGGTGCGACGCACTAGGCAGTGGTCGTGGCGTACAGGGTAGACAACTAAATTTTTGCCATTGCTTCCACAAACTCCAAATCGACTCGATTCTTTTTGTCCAAGTAAGTTCATGTGAAACTGTAATTGCCATTTACAAGTGTTTGAAAATGGATTATGAGAATTTGAATGTCAAAACTCAAACCCTATCATCTTGTTGAAGTGCCTCCTTAGGGTTTTGAAATTGGAGTTTTAAAATTGATTTTGGTGCCAAATACTTCATTCCTCACTTTTTTATTCCTCCCTCTCACTGTTATACTATCATTATAGTCCATCCCCTATTCCCTTACATCCCCAAAGTCACTCATTACTAAGCATATTTTCCCATCCCTAAGTCATTTCATTTCCTATAATTTTCACTTTCCCATCCCACTTGTAAAAATTCCCAAACCCCAAGTTTCCCAAATAGTCAATTGGATGTCCCTACATTTCAGTTATCACTTGATTGAGGTCCATTGTTCCTACTGCCCTATTTCTCCATAGTCCCTCTCTTACCACCATATATTTGGAAATTAAAACAAAGCACCAAATTCTCATTTTCATCTCATACAAGCCAACATACACCTTGCATGGAAATCATGGAGACAGACACTGATACATCATATGATAGAGATATTGATTCTACCACTGAGCTACATGCACCTAGAAGGCCTCGTAAAGGTGGCAGACATGTGAGAGACGAGCCCACCTCATTGACTCAATTGCAGGCTTGCCCACTTTCCATGGCGTGTTTTTGAGAACAGTCATGCTATCAGTTTTGTGAAATGATTTCTAGGATTCATTATCATTAGGAGTTGGCTCATTTGTTTGTATTTCATTTACATGATGGTCAGGTAACTCTTGCTGGTGTTACCTTCACTTTGACACCGAAAACTATCTCTCAAGAAACTGGAATACTGAATGTGGGTGAACAGTGGAAAAAAAGACAGCAGGTGGACAGAGTGCATTATGAACCATATATCAGGCCTAACTTTGTGAGACAACTCAGCTGAGTGTTTCCTTTCAGGTTTTTGAAGGAGTCCTATGCGCCTTTGATGAAACTTATTATTAGATATTTCAGTTGTGAGGGCCGGTTCTCATGCCTCTATGCCTATCGTATCAGGTTATTGATGCATTTCACCAGAGTGAGGATGATGAACATCCCTTATTTCATGTCTCAGAACATCGAGAGAATGACCACTCTTGTGCAGAGGAAAAATCCCGAGCAGAAGTACAACAGTATTTATCACTATGCACTCATCAAGATCGTGGTTGTACATCAGCTTGGATTGCAGGGTATTTCATGGGAGAATTTCATTTCCCATGAGTTCTTCATAGCTCCTTAGGTTCCTCCAGAGGTTGTCCATGATGCAGGTGAACCTTCACATTAGTATGGAGGTCAAGAGGCAGAGACTACTAGTGTGCCGACATATGTCACTTATCAGAGAGGCACTAGAGGATTATTTGCAGCAGCCCGTCGAGTACTATCTCCACCTGGGGTGGAAGGGGTCTCGTTTCTGTCATCAAAAGCACAGGTATAGGTACAAGATAGAGGTAAGAGGCCCATGCAGGATGAGGGGCCTTCAGGAGGCCAAGATATAGGTTTCATACTCATTGATGAGGATTTGAGCTCTCCAAGCTCAAAGTTGAGAGAGACTATTCAGGAGCAGAAGGCGGAGATAGATACCTTGAATGTCAAGTTGCAGAGATCCCAATGGATTATAAACTACTTGGAGCAGTGAAATAAACAGTTGGAGGATCAGAAAACAATCATGGAGTTGCAAAACATCCGTGAGAACCGGCAAGCTGCCCAAAGAAGCCAAACTGAGATGACATCCATTGAGCGGGAGATTGAGGCTGATCGAGAGACTTGGCTTGAAAGGTTCAATATTAATCTTGAGAAGCTGTTGGTGAAGGAAAACAAGGAAAATAACATGCTAAGGCACATGAAGAACCATTATTGGGCATGAAATCATGTTTGCAAAGCGAGGATCAAAATCCTGAAAGAAAAGCTAAAGAGGGCACTAAAGCATCGCAAAAGGCATGATAGACTCCAAATTTTGGCCAAAGCTTCTTTGGCCCAGCATAGCACTTGATGATGGACCTTCAGCGCAAATTTCAAGAAATTTGGGAAAACATTTTCAATTTTGAATTTTTTGGTCTTAAAACAGATTTTCCTTCTCGACGCATAGTGCCACTTGGCGCGCACTTATAATTGGCCTTTTGAGGAAAAATTTGTATTTCTAGATTTATCATCAAAATTTATGCACACCTACCCATTACCTAAGGATTTTGACAAGTTTTGGGTTGCCTGAAGGATCAAAAACACCTCAAAAATGGCCTTTCTGCCACTTTTTGGACACACAGGAAGCAGTGTTGGCAGATTGAATTTTTGGAGGGGTAAATGGAAACCAAATTCCGAAATTCCACTTGGGTTGGGAAGTAGACAAGTAGATATTTCAAACGATCTATCCTATACTCAATTTGAACTTCGGGAAGGCCCTCCAAATCAGCCTCAAAGTGGTGCGATGCATAGAGATTTCAGGCGTGGCGCATTGGGAATTTTGGCCTAGTTTTCACTCAGCAGCTCAGATTTTCGCCTAGTTTTGGCTAGTTTGACTTTTTCATGTAACTCTTGATGTAAATTGATGTAATTTGGGCACATTTTTACTCATCCTAGTAGATTCATTCACCAAAAGGTGAAATGTAAGTGAATGAATCAGTTTCTTATCATATAAAGGCAAGTTGTTTCATTGCCTATTTTCCAGTTCTTAGTTTAGATATGGTTGAAACAGCTCCTAGAATGGTGAGCTCGACCCCTAGAGGCATAGGGATGAGTTAGGCTTGTCTATATCTTGTAATTCTTCAGTCATTTTCAGGGTTGGACACTGGGGATTGCTTGGCACTTCATTGTACATTTCAACTCTGTATTTTGGTAAAGGAAAGACCAGGGTTTGCAGCACTCTTTGGGATCCATGTGGCTTTATGTTTTTATGGTGTGTTTCTCTCAGTGATTTTAAGTTTACTGATGTTTCATGTGTACCATTTTCCTTCCTATTTTCTTCTTAAATTAAACAAATGAGTGATAAAGGTGGAATTCATTAAATTGCTTTGCTTTGCCTTGAGTTTTGTTTAATTTCCCATTTTTTCATCTGTTTGAAGAGGATTCTTGAAAGCCTCTTTCCCTCTTCATCTCTTCACCGATCTCAACTATCCATTCATTCAATTCAAAGCATCAAAACATTTTCCTTCCTTGCCCCATTCAGAACTCTGCAAAAACTAGGCCTCATCCCCAGACCCAAAACTGCCTTTCCCTTTGATTCCAACAAAAAACCCCAAAATCAAAATTAAAACCTTTTACTTATACACCTAGCCTAAAATTAGCCTTTATTTCAAGTCATCTCAAGCCTTATTGATTATATTTGCTGAGATTGACCCGGAGAGAGACCTCTCCTGATCCGATAAGGCTAGCTACCCGACTGAGCGTGGTTTGATGTTACCCTAAACTCTGCCTTCCTTAAGCCTGAGGTAGATTTAGGAAATAAAAAACCCCTTAACATCACCAAAATCCCCTTTTAAACCTTTCAAATACCATTTTTTGGTATAAAAAATCCCTTTTCCCCTCTATCGAAGTTACCCCTTTTAAAGCCTTGGAAACCCTCTTTTGGCTTTAAAACGATTATTCTACATATGAGGCATAAGCCCCTCTTGGCCAACCCCCTTAAACACTTCCCCTCCATATGCCCCACTCCTGAGATCAAACGATTAAGGCCCAGGCACTTATCGCAATCAGATTTCTCACTTTAGCGCAATTCCTCTTATTAACGCATTTGTTCTAATGCGACGAGTTCTATTCTACCCGTGCTCCGCCACAATCTCAACCATCGATATTTTAATAGATCTAACGGTCCAGCGCGAATCGCATCGTGCCCATCACGCCACCGCACCATTCGCAATCGCAAGTGTTAAGGTTTTCCATCTGCTGCACTCCCCGATTGCGATTCTCCCATTGTAATCTCCACTGTTGATCCATCGCTCTGATCCTATGGCCATCGCATAATCGCAACACCACTCCAATCGCAGTCGCAAGTTCTACCATGTGTCACCCTCGCCTCCCCCGATTGCAATCCCCCGATCTAATCGTGACCGCCTGTTCAATCCTGACCGACGGTCTGCGTTGCATCACATCCTCCATGCATATTTGTTCATCGCGCGACCATTTAACTCCATCACGACATCTCAACCGTCAATCTCCTACTGAGATCTAACGGTCTGCATCTAATCACCCTCCACCCACCAGGTCCCACCATCCAAAAGTGCCTTTTTCATTCATTTTCATTTGTTTCTTCCATCCCACATGTTTTTCATCAATTTTCCACTATCCAACCACCATTCCTCCAGGCCTCCACAACATTCCTTCCACCACTCCCTAGATTTCTTGATGAGTTTATCGTATTGTGTAGGGTTATTACAGAGTGATGAATTCACTCCAGGTTCCACAATCATGGTCGCTATGATTAGGAACGTAGAGAGGTTATTGCAGCAGCAGTCAGAGTATCAGTGTCGAAGACCTGCCATGGCAGAAATAGAAGATTGAAGACAATTTGGGGATTTCGGCTAAGATTGATAATCAAAAGCCCATCCTCCAAATTAAATTATAATTAGAGAAAATCATGAAGATATACGGGTAGAAAAGCCTCTATTGCCACATCAGAGGCAAATCGATTCCTCTCCACCAACATTTCGCCATCTGTGACAGCGAATGCCTCAACTCCACCTCGTCAGTGAACAATTCATGATTCGGCCCTAGTGGCCTTTTACTTCCATTTTAGTTTGTTACCTTTAGATTTCGAGTGGAATTCACATTCCAATCCTGCATTTTACCTTCTGTCAGAAACTGTTATTAGATATTTTTATTTAAAACGGCCGTGAGCCCAGCTGTCAATGATGAGATGCCCCAATTCCTCATCATGAATTTTGGTTATTTTTGATGGAGACCTCAAACTGATTACAAGCACGCCAAGAAGATATTTTTCCCAAAAATATCTTCTCGCTCATGTTTCTGAGGCTTATATATAAGCAAGAACTAAAGAGAAAAACAGGTTCCAGATTTTCTGAAGAATTGGCTATGAAAGAGTTTTTGTATGCATTTTTTTTGAAGCTTTAATAAAAATGTGAAGAGCCCGTTGGGTCTCAATGAGAAGGTGTTCTATGTTTAATGAGGATTCTAGTCTTGGTGCTTTATAGTGTGTAATTCTCTCCTATGTGTTATATTTTAGCTATTCATTTCATTTACATCCATTCATCTTGTATCATGTTTTGGAATGCGAGTAGCCCACTGGTTTTGGTATGAATTTATCCTAGTTGATACTTATGCCATAATCTGTCTGGAACTTTAAATATGGCTCAGGCATGATATGTTGTTCCATTTTCACTTCAACCATACTTATGCTATATTAGCTGCTATGAGATGTTATTTACAAATGCTATTATCATGTGTGGATTCTTAATTTTGTAAGCCCACCGCATGCTAATATATGCTTCTGGATATTGTCTCAACAACAGTTAGTATTCTCTTTATTCTACATACGTAGTAGATACTTTATGATTATTCATCTTTGTGAAGTATTTAGAATCCATCCCTTTTTGCAGTAAGTTTCCTTTGAATTGTCTGATACAGTCGTGTTAGAGTTTCACACCTTGCCTCTGTAGTATTGCTTTCCCTATATCAAGCTTTTGAAAGTTCTGGTCCCATTCAAATTAATCTTCCTGTTTACAAGAGATAGCATGAGAGCCTTGTTCTGCTAATTATCCGTGTTATATCATATTTATCCTTGCTATATAAGATGTCCTAGGCACTGGTCTTTCACAACTCAAGGCTGTCTCTAGGATTGACAACATCTTTCTGGCGCCGTTGCCGGGGAATCGAAGTTGAGAAAATTTAAATCCCTGGGCCTCGTTAAAATCTTTATTCACTCTTCAGAAAGGTGAGCATGAAGATTTGAGAGTTGTAGATACCTCACCTTGGTGACTCCACATTTCCTAAATGATTAAAAGACTCCACTAGTAATCAGTAGGCTGCTGATTATCTTGGTTTCATGAGACTGCACTGGGAGACCATGTTGCAGTACAACATTAGCCATGCTAAAGACCAAGCCACTTCACCAATGGAAGACTCTGAGTAGTTTGCAGAAATGCATCCAAGTTTCATAGTAGAGTGTCGAGATGTAATGTCACGTGACTTGGTAGAACTGAAAGTAGAGGACCTTCCATGGGCTATTCTTCTCAGCTCAAGTTTCAAACCCATGCTTAAGAAAATATTTCTAGAATTGGTGGTTGAAAGATATGAAGCTGAGATCGAATTTGTGAACTCACAAGAAAAATCATATCAGTTCAGAGACCCGAGAGCCTTTTTGGAAAGTCTCCCTCCCCCTAAGAAAGAATAAATTTCACTGCCTTTCGGAGTACAAGAAGAAGATGATCCGGTTCTCAAGAACCACATTGAAAATGCAGTGGAAGATGCAGAAATCAAAGCAGCCCAGGAGGTCATGGAAGGCCTGAAAGGAAAAAATGTACATCATGTGTTCATTGATCCTGTGGCAGAATATATGGAGGCCCTGATTAGCTCAAATTCCCCAGCAACGCAAAACATGTCAGAGCTCCAAGATGACTCAAAAACAATGTACAATGAGTCCTCTGATTCAGAAGACGAAGGAGACACTCTACCCCAAGAGAGTCTTATTCTCAATCCAGTGGAAGAAGAAGAGATCCTGGTTGAAGCCTGCCTGCCAAATATTCATAACTAGGTATCTTTTCATGATCCTTATGCTCATTTCCTACAAATGTTTAAGGAAGGATCAAAGGTATTTTTGAGCAGCATGTTGCGGACAGAAAGAAATTTTTTGAAGCTGCTGACGAAAAACAGAAAGAGTGGGAGCAGCCCTGCCTATCCAACCTGTTCAAGGAGCTGGGCAGAACTGACCAGTCATGGGATCACTTGATGGACTGGTTGCATTGGAAGACAATGTTTGTAAGCAAGACTTGTAAATAGTCCAGTTAGAGTAGGGTAGGTAGGAAAAGCTCAATAAAGTTTAGTCTGTGAGCATGTAGTTAGTTGTTTTAATTTCTGCAGAGTCTAACAAGCCAGACAGTCTAATCCTAGTTTGGCTATTTTTCAATTTCTGTTTTAGAATGTAGAAAAGAAATCTTCTAGACAGTTTAATCCTAGCAGATGTAGTTTAGGTAGAGAAAATGTGAGACCGATAGTTTAATTTGCTCTCATGGAGTAATAAGGGTAGAAGTAGAATAGTTTTATTTTTCCTGTTTGTAAAAATTGGTGATGTAGGTGGTCTGCGAAGTTCTCGACACGCCCAAGGATGAACATGCCGTCCCTAGGTGGAGCCAATGTTGATCATGTTAGCCCCCTATTAAGTTTTGACAAGAAAAACAGGGGGTCAAACTATCTTTGAGCTTTCAAGGAATGCATTCCTACTGAAAACATATCATCCTTGAAGTCCCTTTATGCCCTTTATCCTTTGATGAATCCCCACTGTTGTTCCCAGTTTTGAAGCCTCTCTATTTGTGAAGAAGAGTGCTCAAAAAGCCTCCTTTTCCCTCTTATTTCATTCCCACTTAACCTCTGTTTCTTCACCTTTTTCCCCTCTCTTAATTTCTCATTAACCCCTTAAGATCACCCAAATCCCCTTTTAAACCTTGCAAATACCCTTTGTTGGTCTAAAAAATCCCTTTTCCCCTCTATCGAAGTTACCCCTTTTAAAGCCTTGGAAACCCTCTTTTTGGCTTTAAAACGCTTATTCTACATATGAGGCATAAGGCCCTCTCGACCAGCCCCCTTAACCACTTCCCCTCCATATGCCTCACACCTGAGATCAAACGCTTAAGACCCAGGTGATTATTGCAATCAGAGCTCTCACTTTAGCGCAATTCCTCTTATTAACGCATTTGTTCTGATGCGACGAGTTCTGTTCTACCTGTGCTCCGCCGCAATCTTGACAGTCGATATTTTAATAGATCTAATGGTCCAGCGCAAATCACATTGTGCCCATCGCACCACTGCACCAGTCGCAATCGCAACTGTTAAGGTGTGCCACTGGCCGCACTCCCCGATTGCGATCCTCCCATTGTAATCTCCACCGTTGATCCATCGCTCTGATCCTATGGCCATCGCATAATCGCAACACCGCTCCAATCGCAGTCGCAATTTCTACCATGTGTCACCCCCACCTCCCCCAATTGTGATCCCCCAATCTAATCGTGACCGTCCATTCGATCCTGATCGACGGTCTACATTGCATCACATCCTCCATGCATATTTGTTCATCGCATGACCATTTAACTCCATCACGACATCTCAACTGTTGATCTCCTCCGGAGATCTGATGGTCCACATCTTATCACCCTCCACCCACAGGGTCCCACCATCCAAAAGTCCTATTTTCCTTCATTTTCATTTGTTTCTTCCATCCCACATGTTTTTCGTCAGTTTTCCACTGTCCCACCACCATTCCTCCAGCCCTCCATAGCATTCCTTCCACCACTCCCTATATTTCTTGATGAGTTTATCGTATTGTGCAGGGTTATTACAGAGTGATGAATTCACTCCAGGTTCCACAATCATGGTCACTATGATTCGAAACGCAGAGAGGTTATTGCAGCAGCAGTCAAAGTATCAGTGTCGAAGACCTGCCATGGCAGAAACAGAATATTGAAGACAATTTGGGGATTTCAGCTAAGATTGATTATCAAAAGCCCATCCTCCAAATTAAATCAGAATTAGAGAAAATCATGAAGATCTATGAGCAGAAAAACCTCTACTGCCGCATCAGAGGCAAATCAATTCCTCTCCGCCAACATTTCTCCATCTGTGACAGCGACTACCTCAACTCCACCTCGTCAGCGAACAATTCATGATTCGGCCCTAGTGGCCTTTTACTTCCATTTTAGTTTGTTACTTTTAGATTTCGAGTGGAATTCACATTCCACTACTGCATTTTACCTTCTTTCAGAAACTATTATTTGATATTTTTGTTTAAAATGGTCGTGAGCCCAACTGTCAATGATGAGATGCCCAATTCCTCATCATGAATTTTGGTTATTTTTGATGGAGACCTCAAACTGATTACAAGCACGTGAGGAAGATATTTTTCCGAAAAATATCTTCTCGCTCATGTTTCTAAGGCTTCTATATAAGCAAGAACTAAAGAGAAAAATAGGTTCCATATTTTCTAAAGAATTGGCTATGAAAGAGTTTTTGTATGCATTTTTGTTGAAGCTTTAATACAAATGTGAAGAGCCCGTTGGGTCTCAATGAGAAGGAGTTCTATCTTTAATGAGGATTCTGGTCTTGGTGCTTTACAGTATGTAATCATCTCCTATGTGTTATAGTTTAGCCGTTCATTTCATTTACATCCATTCATCTTGTATCATGTTCTGGAATGCAAGTAGCCCACTGGTTTTGGTATGAATTTATCCTAGTTGATACTTATGCCATAATCTGTCTGGCACTTTAAATATGGCTCAGGCATGATATGCTGTTCCATTTTCACTTCAACCGTACTTCTGCTATATTAGCTGCTATGAGATGTTATTTACAAATGCTATTATCATGTGTGGATTCTTAATTTCGTAAGCCCACCGCATGCTGATATATGTTTCTGGATATTGTCTCAACAATGGTTAGTATTCTCTTTATTCTACATACTCATTAGATACCTTCTAATTATTCATCTCTGTGAAGTATTTAGATCTAGCCCTTTTTGCAATAAGTTGCCTTTGAATTGTTTGATACATTCGTGTTAGAGTTTCACACCTTGCCTCTGCAGTATTTCTTTCCCTATATCAAGCTTCTGAAAGTTTTGGTCCCATTCAAATTAATCTTCCTGTTTACAAGAGATAGCATGAGAGCCTTGTTCTGCTAATTATCCATGTTATATCATATTTCTCCTTGCTATATAAGATGTCATAGGCACTGGTCTTTCACAACTCAAGGTTGTCTCTAGGATTGACAACAATGTACATCGCAGTTCATCCAAGTATTTTCTAACATAATTTTAGAGATATTCATCTTACAAAAAGGATCACAAGGATCCTCTAATAAGAATCGTCATTAAGGAACAAGTTATTTAATATTTGAAATAAGCATTATTATATTTCTGGTATATATTCCATTTAGTATGGAAACAATTATCTTAAATGATGAAGAGATGAAGTTGGTCAAGTTGTTGTTCAAAAGGAAAAATTAAAGTCTTTCTCCTATTAGGAAGGGATTCTTATCTTCGATAAGGATAGAAGCAAGCTCATTTTAAGAAAGGAAAACTAGATGATTGTATGAATATATTCAGTAAATCTTCTCTCGAAGGTAGAACTCATGTCTACAAGAATATTGTAGAAAGAGCTGGGCATAAGAGTGTGCTCCATAACATGAGCATGAGAAGTCTTCCTTGTGGTTACTTGATTATTGGAAAACCGAGTTTGGTGTGATTTGGAATAACTAAAGATCAAGACTCTTCTATAAGATAGCATGGCATAGACATGATGATATTGTTCAAACATCCAAATTTTCCTCTAAATAAATAAAGAAGATTGGCAATGACAACTTTAACGAGAAGATATTGTTCCTTGTTGTTTAGTTCATTCCATGGGCACTTTGATTGAAAATTGAAAGAATGGAGAAGGATTTTTGTACAATATGGATACAAACCATACAGAAGGATGATTATCTCAAAGGAAAAAAGAAAGGATAAACTTGAATCTTGAAAAAAAAGACATAATTATAAGGTAATGTTGACAATGTTGGAAATCCACCAACACAAGGCGCTTCCCCGGTATGAAGTCCCAACTAAAACTAAAATTTTTTGGAGTAGGAGCCCCAACAATGAAATAAGGTTGGTTGCCATTATTCATAGGAATTTTCCTTGGCTGCAATTATCAACCTAAGAGATTATGCAAAAAATATTTGAAAAAATAAATTAAGTCGACACTGTGAGGCATACAATTGTAACACATATAAGGTACTTTCACTAAAGGGAACAAAGAGAGTGTGCCTCTAGACGAAAAGTAGCACTAATATCTAAAAGTGACACACAAAAGCATGAAAGAATCGATGATTGACCTACAAATTAGTTCAAAATATAAAAATGATCATAAAAACAAGTAACAACACACATTCAACAAATACATACCAAAGCCAAGGAAATAGTTCATTTTCATTAGTATATGTTAACATAAACATACACCACAAACAATGAAAGGATAGTCTTACAATCATTCATGACATATTCATGAAAGTGTATTTGATCTGAGAGCTTCATATATTAATTGACAGTCCCATGATATAAAATTACAATGCTACCACACTAGCCCCAATAGTGGAACATTAAGTCACCACTTTATCTTCCACATAAATATTTTCTCTCCTATGCCAAACTAGAGAAACTAAGGTGAAAATTCCAAAGTCCCTTCTCTTGAGATATGAGGGTTTATTTATAACAAATGAGGTGAATCTCCACCTCCCATGTGACTCTTGACCTCCCTCATTACTCTTGAGTTCCTACTATGAATTTTCAAATTTCTATGTGACCTTTAAACTTCTGCATGACTTTAGAACTTTCTAGTGACTTTTCACATTCCATGTGATACCCTTGGGCTTCCACATAGTTTACATTTTCTCATCTTTTTGAATTTACATAATTAAATTCCGCATGTGATGTGGAAAAATACATTGACACATATGACTATAATGACACTTTGAGAAGCCATGACTTGTCAACAATGACATAAGTCTTCATTTCATCAATTCCAATATCTTCTCCTTATTTCTATGAATTTGACTTCTTCATGATGGGAATTTTCTTGTTCTTCATCTTCAGCCTCCCAAGGGTCTAGATGAGTATTGAAACCTTCCAAGTCAGCATTAGTTTCCATTACTTTGTCTTGGTCCAAGATTCCTTCATCATTAGGGGAATTTTGAGGTATAAAATAGGTCTCCTAAGGAAATTATAAAATAAAAGTGGAAATAATAAAATAATATTAGATTACATCATCAAATTTTAGAGGAGAGAAAGAAAAAACTATTTTTTCAACTCGTATTTTCAAGTTATCTCCCTATGGGTTCACTCAAATTTCAGGTGGAAACACTCATTGGATGAAGAATTTGATTCCTCATCCAAGGAGTACCCATCTTCCATACTTTTGATGGACCCTTCTACATGAAAAAAGTGATTGGAAATGTGTTTTTTCATGTATTTCTCATTTTTTGTGTAGTAGGGTCCATCGAAAGTATGCAACATGGGCACTCCTTCAATGAAGAATTTAATTTTGCATCCAACGAGTACTCCTTCTTGAAATTTGAGTAAAACCTTAAAGAGATAAGTTCAAAATACGAGTTGAAAAAATAGTTTTATTATTTTATTATTTTTTATCTTTTTAACTTTTTAATCCAAAAATGGTGAATCATCCCCCATGGTTGACATCATCATATTTAAGCCTATTGGTCCTTATAAAGTTTATTTTGGTTGTACAATTTTCTTAGGAGGCCCATTTTAGACCTCAAAATTCCCCTAATGGCCCTTCGTGATGGTTCCTTCTTTTGCTCCTTCTTCGCATGTGCTCTCTTATAGCATCTCCTTGATGAACTCCCTTGAGGATCACCTTGCCATGTTGAAATGATAACACCTGTAGATGAAATACACTCATGAAAAGCCAAAATCAGTAAAAAACCACCTCTTCTACCTTTGCTTGGTCATGGAAGATATTGAATGGGATGAGGAAACACACACACACACACACACATACACACTTTATTTGTTTTATTGTTATTTTTTGTGTAGAATTTTTAATTATTATTATTATTTTAATAATTTTTTAAATTTCATTGTATTTGTGTTAGTTTGTTAGTTTGTTAGTTAGTTTTAATTTATTTTTAAATTTGCTTAATTCTTTTTGTTTTTAATAATTTTTTATTGATTGAAAAAAATTCATTTGGAAAATACATTTTTAAAAATTATTTAATTTGTTTTTTCTTTTTAATTAAAAAATTTAAATTGTTGCGTTGTGTAATTTTTAAGGGCGGATTTCATGATTTTGTGTACATTAACATTGATTTTATAGACCATAATTAAAAAATACTGCAATTTTAGTGCCCCATTGAATAGGGATCAATTTATCTTAAGTTAAGATTTCAAAAGAGCTATACTTTTAGCCTTAAAAAATAGTCATGGTAGAATGAATCTTTGATTTAGGTGTTGATTCTAATTTTTTTCTTTTATAATCATGATATTTGGTTTATAGTGTTATCAAGATTTTTTATACCATTGATATTTGGTTTTAATTCCATGCTTTAAGAATTTCACAATTTTAAGGTTTTTAGGAGTGATTCTAATTGATCTTTAATGCCATGGTAGTAAATTGTTGGAATTTTAAGGTTTTTCATTATCATGATTTTGGTTTTTAATGTCATGGTTGGAAATTGTTAGAATTTTAACCCTAAAAAAATGGTAATGCAAGATCCCCACTTTTCGATTTCACGGTAATTTTCATATTTTTTGCACAAAGTAGGTTTTTTTTTATATATATTTTGGCTAGATTTATCATTTTGAGTTTATAGTTCTCATGAAGTTGGTAACTTTGATCTCCAATGATTCACTTTCAATTTTAGAATCATTTAACTCAATAGTGAAATATTTTCTAGTAGTTTAAGAATCTATCTTACATCACCCCATGTCCCTATCTCTAGTTGTCATAAGCTTAATATAACTTTAGAATTTTTTATTAATTACATTGGATTATTCTCAACCAACTCCAACTCGGTCTTATTGTTGGCACTTAGTTTTTTCATTCAAAGAGCACTCAAACACTTTCTATTATGGTCTCATTTTTCCTCTTTTTGTCAGATTCTCATCTATTTTGAATAAATGTATTTTCATTAAAGACACATAAGAGCATATAAGATATTTCCTTATTTTATTTTTATTTTATAGAAATTACCAAGTTAAAATGCTAAAAATTTGATTTTTATCAACCTTTTTTAGAAATAAAATTGTTTTGGTAATTCCTCATTCATTGAAGTTATTATAATTATTTCTAGGGAAATTAGATGCATACATTTTGATCTCGATATTCATGGGATATTTTGGCTCCTCTTTGATGAGGGGAAGGAGAATTGAAACCCAAATCAATGAAATTGTCAACATGGGAACCAACAAAAAAGATGCAACAAAAAGGATTCAAATTCAATTTTTCTGCATAACATGGGATTGTGGCGAAGTTTACACTCTTTATGGGATCAAATTGAATAATAATAGAGAATAGATTAGAATTTCATCAATCTAGGAGAGAAATAGTAGCATTGTTTGATAGATTTTAGTTTGTATAAATAACTGATAGGGAATAGAAGAAACCTAATCATAATACATATTATTTTTTGACAATCTTTATATAATTCCTTTTATTATTTAATATATCAGTTTTATTTCTACAAAATAGTAGTTTGAATGTGCATGAGTCAAGTCTCAAGGACCCCCTTGCTTTAGTCATGTGCATTGTCTTTATGTGAGTTTTCATACATAGATGTTTTTGTTTCAATTGTACATACTTTTACTTGGTAAATACTATTTATTTGCAACCTTTTTTGTCATATATTTCCTATTATTTTAATTTGAAATTTCATATTCTTTGTATTAATTTTAGTTTTTCTTTAAATAAAGCTTAAATTTATCTCTTAGCTAGGGTTTGTAGCAGGCTTAAAAGTATTGTTAGAAGCTCCCTTGAACCACAAGGTTGATAAGAAGCATTATAACTAACACGGTGACCAAATTACAATTGCATGAGACATTCATCCATAGAGGCAATGAAATATTGCAACTTGATTTTATATTAGTGAAGTTGTGATAGAATTATATTAAAGGATTAGTATTTATTTCATTTGAAATTTTACATTGTTAGATAAAAATTCATGTTTGTATAGGATTGAGATTTACATTACAATAATATCATTTTGAAGAATATGTTTTCCATTTCTTTTAATTGTAGTGTTTGATTTAATTTTTTTTTTCATTTTTAACATATTTGAGGATTTGTACCAATAACTAACACTTGAGGAAAAACACTAACTAATTTTGCACACACAATGATTTCACTTCATAAGCTTACTAAACCTATTTGATAAATTAGTGTCTCGACTTAATTAAATAATTTTGATGTCATTTCCAAGGAAGTGAAACAAGAATTAGCTTCACATAGTGGTAATTTATTTTTTGCGTTCCTTTTTAGTATAAACATTGAGGAAAGGAGAAATGAAGGTGATAAGAGAAGAAGTAATACCCTACATGTTCACTTTAGTGATTCTTCATAAATCATCGTTATGTTTATATGTACATAAATTAGTTAGACCTAGAAATAAAAATTGGTCGATTTGTTTGATGAGGAATTACATTGATTAAAAAGTCGATTTGTTTGATGAGGAATTACATTGATTAAAAAAATATTCTCATAGTAATTTAACTTCATGAAGTATAGTGGTACAAAAAAAATTATCAACTTTAAAGGAATCAAGAGAAGGAGAGATGTAAAAGGTATAAGAAGAAGGATTGGTTGTAGATGAATCAAGAGATTCATAATTACAAATAAGTTCATCGAGTGAAATATCATAATATAATCTTGAAAATTTGACTAAAGAGTTTTTGGGACTCTAGGAAGAGTAGATGGTAGAACATGTAGAAATATGACTCAATATGGATGATGTAGTAGAAAGAGAAGAGAAGGGTTAGTAGAAAGAGAAACAATAGAAAGAGAGAGAAAGAAAAAGAATACAATAATGAAATATGATATAATATAGGAATAAGAAGGAAAAGAATAAGAAAAGAAAGAGGAGAACAAGTTGGACCACATGAAGTATAAGATGAAGTCACTTTTGAATTCCCCATTTTAGATGCACTTGTAGCATTTGGTGTTTCAAATTTTTATGGTATGTCAATTAAGGACCCTGATGCTTTTATTTTTGAATTTGATATTTTGTGTTGCACTTATCGATATACAGATAATATCCATAAACTTTGTTTATTTCCAGCACTTTAAAAGGGCTTCTCTAAAATAGATTGTAGGGTTAGGTGAGCATAATATAGATATTTGAATCATACGTGTAAAATATTTCTTAAGAAATACCGACCATATTGTAAGCATAGAGACTCCAAAGAAGATATATTTAGGATTTCCCAATAGGAAAATGAAAGTTAAAGAACTATTTAGAAATGTTTTTTTTTAATTAAAAAAAATCCAAATAAAGTGAATTAAATCCACATACCATTTGTACTATTTTATTAAAAGGTATCGAGTATGAATTCATAAGTGATTAATATTATATGAGTAGGTTATATTTCTTATTTACTTTTTAATAAAAAAAAATTAAATATACAATAAATATTACAAGGGAAGAGTTAAATCTAGAATGAGACAAAGTGGAACTCTTTCCAAACTCACCAAGTTAGAAACGAGAAGTGTAACAAAGTAAGAATTAGGAAATTTGTTAGATAACATAACAAAAAAAAAACATCTTAAATACACTTGGTGATACAAGTGGATATTGGTGGCCATCACCCATTCAATCTATTGGCTCAAAGCACGATTTTCCTATTTTGACAGTTTTCTATTTTTGGTGGTTCTTAGGTCCTGAACTTCCATAGCCATTTTGAGGCTCTAAACAACTTTTTTTCGGGGAAATAGAAAGATGCGAGTCATTAGAGAAATTTTTAGGTCTAAATTGGGTATTCTAAGGAATAATATAAAATAATAATGGAAATAATAAAATAAGATTAGATTGCATCATAAAATTTTAAAGGGAAAAAATAAAAGACTATTTTTTTAACTCGTTTTTTCAACTTATCTCCTTATGGTTTTACTCAAATTTTGATGGGGGGAACTCATTGGATGAAAAATTTAATTCCTCATCCAAGGAGTACCCATATTGCATACGTTTGATGAACCTTGTTGCACGAAAAATGAGAAATACATGATAAAACGTGATTGCAATCATGTTTTTCATGTATTTATCATTTTTCATGTACCACATCCCATCGAAAGTATGAAACATAGGTACTCCTTGGATGTGGAATTAAATTTTCATCCAACGAGTGATCCCACTTGAAATCTGAGTAAAAATGTAGGGAAATAAGTTGAAAATGTGAGATGAAAAAATAGGTTTTTTTTTTTTTTTTTTTAATGTTTTTCTCCAAAAATGGTGAATCAACCCCCATGGTTGACATCATCATCTTGAACCCTATTGGTTATTATAAATTTTATTTTGGTTTTACATTTTTGTTTCAAGGCCAATTTTTTACCACAAAATTTCTCTAATGAATTGAAAATGTTTGGAGTTGAAATTTGTTCTCCTTGGATAGACCTTTCTGATGGGCTATAATGGAAATGAAACAAAGATCATATGCCAAAGTTATAACCCTCAAAATTTTACATTATAACTACCCCCATTGGGCCCATAAGCCTTTGGTGCTTCAACTCCTAGGGTTAGGGTTTTGGATTTTTAGGGTTTCTCATTGTTTCTTAATGATAAAAATGCCTTTGAACCTCATTTAACACATTTCAAAAATATGAGTAGCCATCACATCTCTTCTCAAAGATAAGATACCACCACTCAAGCTAGTTTATTTTCATTACGCATGTAAATAGTTGTTGGAATTTTCTATTTATTAAATGAAGTTTAGTTTCATTGAAACTCTAAGTTTTTATTTTATATTTGCATTTCATTTCATTGCCTTCAGAAATCATGATTCGTGGTACCAGAGCAATCTTTTCTTTCTCTTTTTATTTTTGCATGCCCCCAACAAGGTCGAGGTATAAAGAGTTGGGACTGAAATTTCTTGAGTCATTGCAAGAAATTCCTGATCGACCTCAGTGACCTCCCATGGTATAAGAAAATAAATACAAGGGAGAAAAAAATCCTATCAAATATTTGTTCGAAAAATCCCTTGAGCGACAAAGGAACAAAATTATTGATAAATTTTCCTAGATCCTTCAGCAGATGCCAATGAGGTGATTCATCTTCATCTATCAGCCACTTAAAAATTATATGTAATGAATAAAATAATGTAAAGAGTGATTAATTAGTTAATTAGTAATTAGGTTGAAAGGCCATGTCTGATAAGACATGACCTTTTGTGAAGAGGCACCTGCGTAGGTATATAAGTGGGAATCATTTGTAACATTCAATCATCTATCTCATCTCATTCATCACACTTTCTAATACAATATTTATCTCCTCAAAGGATATCTTTTTATTCCAAGTTTTCTGGAGTATTTAACTTGAGAAGGAACTTTGTTTGCTTCATTTGGTACCAGAGCAGTTCGATCTTCTGGCCACTCATTGTTGCACAGGGCTACGCTCCTCGGTCCAGGCCTTTGGCCATCAAAAATTCGTCAACATTGTTGTCGTCAAATCGTTTCGCTACCAGTCTTGGATTTTCTCCATTTTCACCAGTAGGCCTTTAGCCAAAATTAAAAATTTGAATAAATTTCACCAGTAGGCCTTTGGCCAGAATTAAAATTTTGAAGAAATTTCACTAGTAGGCCTTTGGCCAAAATTAAAAATTTGAAGGAAAAAAAAAATAACTTTTTGAAAAAGAAGAAGAAAAAGAAATATATATATATATATATGTTAAAAAAAAAAAGATACTTATAAAGTAGTACATATACGTACATACCAAGACAATTTAAAAATAAAAAGGAAAAAGAAAGAAGGAAGAGTAGATAAGGTTATTTTCATTATTCTTTAAGTGGTTTACAAGCTCGTGGTTTTAGAAGCCCATGGTAATTACCCATGGTATTTGTAAGGTAAAATAAGAACAAAAAGAATAAAAAATCTGTGTGTGAATGGTAAGTTTACTTTTACGTGGAGAACATTAATGGAGTCAAATACACGTAAGTGGACAAATATTTTATAGGTGAATATATGTGAATAGCCATGTTTCACTAGGGTTGTAACCTTTCAACAAAAAAAAAGAGTTAAAAAAATTCAATTGTTAATATATATATATATATATATATATATATAATGAAAGTCAAACATCTTCTTAGTAATTATAGAAGATTTCATAAAAAGAAATCAAGGAAGTAATTTTCAAAAAAATCAAAAGGAAAAATATTATTAAGGATTTCTTAAAATATTAAGGAATCATTATTAAAGCTCGAAGGTATATAAAAGGAAAAAGAGGTTATTAAAGGTTTAAGTATTGGAAAAGTGGAAAAGGAGATAAATCATTATATTCTAAATATTTTATTTAAAAAGGGAATATATACATATATAAAAGAATTTGAGCCTCTTTTAAAAGAGAATATTAGTGAAAGATTAATTACCAAAGATTGAATGAATAATAGTAAAGGATATTGGAAAGATTAATTAAGCTTGAGGGTTTATTAAAGGGAACTCATAATATTTTATTATAAATATTAGGAAGGGTCACCCTTAAAAACCCTGAAGTTATCTGACAAAATGGCATCCAAAACAGAACTAAAAGAGGGAAGATTTCCTAAAAATTATAGTATGTGTGTCGATGCGCTAATTGAAATCAAAGGGTCACTTCCGCAAAAAGAGGTTCTCATATCTATTTATTTTACTCGAAAGAATAATTATGTTAGTACCGAATGTGCTAAACAATTAGTGATCCCTGAATCAAATATAACTGAAGAAAATTCATTTAACGCAAATTACAAACAATACAACATAGAGAATTTACACCTAAGTATTGGGGAGTATTCCTTTGTCTCACAATTCATCGTTGAAACCTTATTTTCCAATAATAGTGATATAATTCTAGGTTCGTTCTGGATGGAATCACTAGGGTCATTCATCCTTAATACGAAAAATAATTTTTTGACATTTTATTACAAAAATAAAAACATAACGTTACAATATATCACGGTGAAGCCGAATTCACTAACATCGGAAGACATATTAGATATCACGAGAGTAGTTCTTCCATAAAGTAAAAAGGCAATACAATATTTTCAAAGAGAAGTTGATGAAATCACAACTAACAAGAATGAAAAATTTGCTTGCCTCAAGGACCACAACGATAAATTACTAACGCAAATTAAGAAGTTGAAGAAAGACAAGAAGTCATTGGAAAATAATGTGCAACAACTTGTCGAAAATGAAGCATCGAAATCTTCAAATATATAAGTTCAAGTTGAAGAAAAATCAAAATTTGATCCAGTAAATGTCTCAACTGAAGAAGACAACAAGCAAGTTGTAGAAGAAACAAACTTAGATGCCAGACGAACAAGGAAAATTATACATGAAGATTCTGTAACCATCTCCATAACATCCTCACCTGGAGAAAATCAAAGAGGTCAAACCAAAATAGTTTCCTATCAGCATCCAAATCATGGGAGTAGACAAATCAACCAATATATGTATTCAGAACGGAAATAGGCTGATATTATGAAGAATACTAACGAATCATCACAAGTTTCCAGTCATCGTAAGATTCCACAGAAGATTGATTTAGGATGGTCCGATCTATTCTCAATGCGAAAATTTTGTTTGTCACTTAGAGGATCATATCAACTTGTATCGACAAGGATAACTGCCCCGAGACAAGAAGATGTTCGTAGCAGGAAAACAAATCGAGGCATTTCATCGACAAGCTTTGAGGACAAAGCTTTTTGAGGGGAAGGAAATGTAATGAATAAAATAATGTAAATAGTGATTAATTAGTTAATTAGTAATTAGGTTGAAAGGCCATGTCTGATAAGACATGAATAATTAGGTTGAAAGGCCATGTTTGATAAGAGATGACCTTTCGTGAAGAGGCATCTGCATAGGTATATAATTAGGACTCATTTGTAACATTCAATCATCTTTCTCATCTCATTTATCACACTTTATAATATAATATTTATATCCTCAATGGATGTCTTTGTATTCCAAGTTTTTTGGAGTATTTAACTTGAGAAGGAACTTTGTTCTCTTCAGTATAGCTCTCCTTTAAGTTACAAGTTATTTTTTATATTTGTTATGAAACCAGCTCCAGAAATAGAATAAAATAGAGATCAATGCCTTATAAATAAGCCACTTTGAGGGGAAAACCTCCTTTACATTACATAAATGAACAATTCTTGGATGATACAAATGAAAAAACCTCCTTTCTATATATTGGAGTCCATGGGGTCACAATATAATCCTAGCCGACCTAACAATAATAATGTAAGGGCATAATAACAAAAATATGGGGGCTACAGGGATACAAAAATAACAATAAGGGGGCTACACTAACAACAATAAGGTGATACACTATTATTATAGGGACCTAACATGCCCCTCTCCTTCAAACAAGTGTTGCCCTCAAAGCTTGATTATTTATGGATGCTTCTGTATAAAATTCTAATCCTCCCATGTGGAATCTTCAATGGGTAAGTTCTTCCACTTGCTGAGATACTTTGAAATTGATCGTTGGTAGTTGTCAATTTCTTGTTTCTATGACTGCTTCAAAACTTCTTTTGCTGCGATGTTGATCTTCCTATTGATTCATTCGATTCTGTACCAAAGTTAGGTTATCCTTTGAGAGTTGGAGAAATTGTTGTTTATGCTCGATGTGATCTTCCACTACTTTATCATCCATATTAGCTTTCATTTAATCCTTCAAACCATCTAAATTAGCCCCCATTTTTTCTTTTAAACCATCTATGTCATCTTTGATTTATCTTTGTAAGATCGAAATTTGTTGCACTTGGTACCGTAATTTTGATATCTCATATTGCAATTCTTCCTCTTCATGCGTCATAGTATAGATTTATGAGGGCTTAATAGGTGTAGAATTCTTTTTTGGAGGAATTATAGAACTGAATAATGATAGCAATGCTTCAATATGACATTGGAATAAATTCAACTGCTTTTTCAAACAAATGTTATGCAAATTTTAAAAAATGAATACAGACTTTTTCCTTGCTTTTGAGGAGCTTGATATTGAAACTAAATTATCTCTATGATTTCGTATCGTCAATATCTTAAATTTGGTCTTTTAGTAGCCCTCTGAAGCATCTTTCCAATGCCATGGGTCTGACTTGATTTGGATTCTTCAAGGAAAATTTATGTCCAATCTCCCACAATGACCTAATTATGGACTAGCTCAATAGATCGAAGTTGTACTGCGTGCCACGTGTCACTATTATGTCCTTCGACTCTAAAATTGATACAATGAAAATTACAGTCCGTGTACTTGTGGACACTATTTACATAATTCAAATATGATGCCTAGAGAGAGAGTTATGACGATTTTACCACGGTTGCTTCTTTTAGATGAAATTCAAGAGCTTGCAAAAACCCTAACATCCATAGATCATATCTCCGAAAATATTGCGAACCAAGATCTGAAATTTTTATGCGACAATCCTCAGGATTTCGGCTTCACATGCTAAAAATTTAAGCTTCTGAACCTTCATAGAAAAAATGCTAGAGTGAAAATTATATGATGAACTATTTGAAGCAGCAGAACACCAGAATCCAAAGCTCTGATACCAAATGTTATGAAACCAACTCCAAAAATAGAAGAAAAGAGAGATCAACACCTTACAAATAAGCCACTTTGAGGGGGAAACCTCCTTTACATTACATAAATTAACAATTCTTGGATGATACAAATGAAGAAAACCTCCTTTCTATATATAGGAGTCCATAGGGTCACAATATAATCCTATTCAACCTAACAATAATAATGTAAGGGCACAATAATAACAATATGGGGGATATAGGGGTACAATATTAACAATAAGGGGGCTACACTAACAAAAATAAGGGGATACACTAGTATTATAGGGACCTAACAATATTCCTATATTTTAAGGTTAGATAGATGAAGATATTGTAGATAAATGGTTAAATTTATTGGAAGGATACTTTTTGGTCCATAATTTTTTTGATAGAGAGAAAATTATTTTTTCACAACTTAAAGCCATTCCTCGTGTCAAGGACTTGTGGGAAACTTATTGTGATGAAATGCCCATGAATAAATCTGCACTATTATCAGTCGCACCCTCTTGAAAATATTTTAGGGGTGTTTTTAAGGGATAATACTACCTTGTGGGAAGATACGAAGACAAGTATATAACATAGACCACACAACTATAAGAAAGGGATCAAGAATTTCTAGATTTCATGAATATATTTCATACCTTGCTCACAAAGTTGGGTATCAAGGAATATAAGCAAAATTTGGTGCTCAATTATTGTGGTTATCTACACAAATATATCTATATATAAATGGAGTTCTTGGACATCTCCTCACTTGGCACAAAATATTCATTTTCTTCCAGAATCGAGAAAAAACTTAGATAGAAGAAGCAAGACTTTGGATATGTGAATTTTAAGTAGGAATACAACACCTCCAAATCTGAGAACAAAGGACAGAGCTAGGGTGGAACCCCCTAGGAAAATATATCAAAGCTCAAGTAAATAATAATAATGTGAATAAAAAGAAATACATGGGAAAGTGATGTGAGTTTCACAAGAGCCTCACTCATAACACAAATGAATAGTGTGAAAGAAGTCACTAGTGATTGAGCTAAAATCTAATTTAGAGGTTGATGCAAGTTTTGACTCAGAACCAAACCTTGAAAAACCTATATATTTTATGTAAAACCTAGCACCACCATTATTATTACCAAGGTGCAGCGAAGTGATCTTGAAATCCTAGGAGGAACATGAGTGTCTCCTCCACTCACAAATGTGGGTGAAGGGTGCTTCACTTCATTTCATTGTTGATAAAGGGAGTCACAAGAACCTCATATCAACAAAGGTTTTAAGCAGTTGGGTCTGCTAGTAACATCACACCCATTTCCATATACCATCATATGGCTCCACCAAGGATGAGATCTTTGTGTTAGCCAACAATGCTACCTACCTTATAGCATCAAGCCCTTCAAAAATGAGGTATTTTGTGATGTTGATCCCCTTGAAGTTTGTGATGTTTTGTTAGGATAATCATACGTGTGGTAGGTTCATTTTGTGTATAGGTATAGAACTCATACTATTATTATCACTTTGTGTATAAAAATATAGAGGATACCAAAGGTAGCCCCACCTACTACCATTTATTTGTTTTGTACTAAGAAATTTAGCAAGATCATCTCCCAGACTAAGAAATCTGTCTTCCTCCTAATTGGCTCTGAAAGTACAGGTAAGATCATGGTCGCATCCATGGTCTCCACATAGGGGCTCTCTGCATAATAGTTACAAGTGGATAAGGTTGTGGAAGAGTATAGAGAAATTTTCTCTTCACCTGTTTGGTCAATTTAGTGTGTCCTAAATTGCTAAGCATTAATTTGGTCAACCGTGATTCTTGTCGATAGCGGTATGACTATAAAAAGATAACCTATTTCTTAACTTTTTGTCATTTTTGGTTTTCTAATATGAGATGGAAATAAAAACAAGTATGGTTATGATTGTTCAAGGAAATGATATCCTCTATAATGATTTACCAAATTGAAACTTAAAAAGGAATTTGAAACATACAATGACAAAACTTGAAAGGAAATGAAAATGTGTTGCTGAAATGAAAATGTGCTGCTAGTCTAATAAATCAAACAATGAACTACTGATCATGAAACTTATTATTCTTGCTGCTGTTCAAACACAAAAGAAACTATGCTGAAAGAAATCCAAAAGTTGCAACAAAGTAAATCTAAATCAAATTACATCAACTTATCTTCTGATCCCTCATCATTAGTCCAGCTATGATTTTCGGAGGTAACCATAAACAACTTGAGTAACCAGATATCTAACTTGCAGAAAGTAAACTAATATCAAACTACACATTCATAATTCAATCACCATCACTCCACCAGTTGGAGGTAATCAAGATGTCATGAGCAATTTAATATATCTAATTTGCAGTAGTAATTTAATATCAAACCACACATCCATATCTAATCCACAACATCACTCCAAATTGGTATTTTCTTGAGGCAATTGAAGATGTTATGGAGTGAATTTACTATATCTAACTTAAGTAAAAGGAAACTAATATCAACTATACCAACTATTAATTCAATCCTCACTCTCACTCCAATTATGGCTTTCATAAATCAAGAAGCGCAGTGAGCAATTTAATATATCTAAATCTAACTACTGAAGCAAATGAGAAAAACTGAAATGAACAAAGCAGTACTGAAATTAAACAGAAAATAAGAAAAGCAAATTAGCAGCAGAACAATATTAATTCCATGTCATTAGTCAAAAAAAGTTATGCAAATGCCCGGGCTGCCTATTTATAACCTGAAACAAGAACACTGATCAGTTAACAATAACATAAAACATGAAAGACATAAGTAAAATGTAAAGCATGAAAGATTATAAACAGAAATGAAGCATATATACCATGAAAGATGCAATGTATAAACACATGAATGAATTATGGCACAGTGAGCTTAAAGAAATAAAACAAGAACTATACAATAATGCACAAAACCTCAGCGTGTGCAGGGGCCCTCTACACCAGCCTTGGCAACAGACTTCAAGTACAAATTACGCTTGGAAACAGAGTCTTCTTATATATTAAAATGCAGTCATAACAGAAAGGTGATATTACGGCACAGTGGCAGCGTAATTACATTACAGAGCAGACTAATAAAAACTAACAGAGACTAATCTAATATGCGTATACAAACACGTTATTTATAACAAAAGAAATATAACTGATTCCTAAAGTTTATGCTGATGGAGAACATGTAGACCGTTACGTCCACAGATCTAGGATCATGGCCGTATTGAAGAGTAAATCTATGAGGAGTGGATGTTTGAATTCGGCTATGGAGCCGTGTACAGATGTTGATTTGTCCCTCGCAACTCAGAAACGGCCATATGAACCTTCACATGACACGAAACAGAGTCCTGTCACCGTGGGACTCTACGGTTGACTTCCATTTGGACACCTTTGACCGCAACCTCTTTAGATGGATTTGTTCGAGCCAATAGGACACGATCCATGTCCACATCATTTCTGACTTTCCCATGTGGCTCGTTTTTCCTGTAGACACCCGTAACATAGAGTTTCACAAAATGGCTGCGGAATGTTGCAGCAGCTGCGGAAAGTGGCAAGATTCCGAAGCTAGATGAGAAAAATCTAAATCAAACAACAGACACAAAAATATAATTAAAAACCATGTTAGATGCTCTTTTGCAATTAATATACAATGATATTGACAACTTGGGAGGTTCAGGTGAGTGAAAAAGGTATAGAAAAGTGTATGGAAAAGATGCATATTTGAGACTCAACATACCCCCACTGTGAAGGTGTTGCATGTCCTCATGCAACCAAAATTTTGATATTCCTTCCTTAGTTCATATGCCTTGACACTTCAGCCAACACATCCAATCCTCTCCTCCTCTTCCTTGGTGCTGCCAACATTCTGGGTTTCTTCATTAAGCACCTAAATTTGATATTAACTAGTGCTCTGCTTAACTTCTGGCATTTCCTTTTCAATTTCTTGTTCTTCTTCTGCCATATTCCCAGATGTAGCATGGTATTATCATGAATGATTTTATCCAATTTACTTTGTTCCTTCAATGTCTCATTTTCATTTTTGATGTGTCTATTTAAAAGCTCTAGCTCAAAGACTTCCTGTTTTAGTGATTGGACTAAATCATCCTGTACTGTGTGAGGCTGAATGGATGAAGTACTGGGACCTGTAGCTGTTTTTTCCAAAGATTCTATATAATCATATAATTCCTGCTGCTTGGGGTCTATATCAGGTGTCATTTTTATTGGGTTGTCCCCAAAATGTCGTGAAGGAGAGTTATCTTCAAAATCTGGCTGAGAAGGGCTCACATCAACGTCTTGCTGAGAATGGGATGGACTATGTTCAATGTCTGACTGAGAATGAAATGAACCAGGTTCACTAACTGACTGAGATGGACTATGGTCAGCTGGGGACTGTTTAGATGTTTCCTCTCCCAAATCAATGAAATGAGGTCCTTTTATTTGCGTTTTCCTCAATTTCCCCTTAAGTCTGGAACTTCTTCTCACACGCTGTGGAGCACTGTCCTTTTTCTTTTGTTTCCCTTTCTCTGTCTTCTTGGCCATAGATGACTTTTTTTGAAGATGAACTAATCTCTTAGATAACACTTGATGATATTCTTCTTCAGAAGAAGGGGTTTGATGTATAACCTCACTACTTTTTCTCTCTTTTGGTGTTATTGGCTTCTTACCCTTAGTTTCTTTCTCCTTCCTCTTTGACAGTCTCTCTCCCCTATCAGTTCTTTCAATTGTAGTAGTAGGAGTATTTTGAATTTCATCATTTGTTTTCTTTCTCCTACTCCTCTTTGATGTGCTACCTTCAGGAATTTCTTGAGTAGGAGTAATTTGAGTTTCATCATTTATTCTTTTTCTCCTACTCCTTTTCGTTGTGTTACCTTCAGGAATTTCCTGAGGTTCCTCAAATAAATTTCTAATCAAAAATTGTTCCCATGTGTCTTTCTTCTCCTTTAGCTCTTTTTCAATCAAAATTTTTACAAGACTGTGGTGATATAGATGTGGTTCTACATCTCCTAAATGCTTCTGAACAGTCACAGACATTTTCTTCAAACTATTTAATAGAAAATATGGGAGATTGAGAGCTTGATTATCTAGAAAATTCATCAGCAATCTGGTATGGTACATATACATGGACCCAAAATGGCCTTCACAGGTAATGAATTTTTGAACAACTAGCAGCAAAGTAGCCCATTCCTCTTTCAATGCATGAACAGGAATTCCTCTTTTAAAAATAGTTATGTCCATACCTTGGTTTCGTAAGATTGTTCTCCAGGCTTCATCACTAATGCTTTTATTTTTAAACCAACGCTCACCCTCCTGAGCAAGTTCCGTGGTAGTTGCTATAGATGCCTCGTTCACTGCAAACTTAAGGTCTCCAATCTCTACTTCCAGGCCATTGAACGACCTTGCAAATGCTTTTGTCACTTCTTTATGATAACCTCTGAAATTTTGGATAAACCGCAGCCAATTTTCTTTCTTCAATATATCCCTTACTTGCGGATATCCTTCCATGAACTTAGGTCCTTCTGGTTCTGCTCTTAACAGTTTACCCATCTTTCTTTTTGCTCTTCAAAAATTTGCCTGCGTGAGGGTTCAATGGAAGCAGAACGGCTGAATGCATAGAACTAAGCACAATGACTGTAGGTAGATATTAGAGAGTGGGTATACAGGTTGTAGCATAACAGAGAACGAAATGGAGTGAGACAGAATAGAGAGGGGTTTCGTTAGCACGGCAGAGATACGACTGTGAGATTAACAGAACAAATAGGAGTATAACACATCCGACAGTGTTTTGAAATTTGGTGGCTACAAAATAAATGTGAGCACGTTTAAACAACGACTATGGATTTATGCGGTTGTAAGAGTCCGTGGTCAAATCAACTACGTCTCATTGTCACCGGTGGAATATCGGAGTATGAGTGAAGATCGGGGGTTTAATTATGGAACCGTTTGAGAATGAATGCGGGAGGATCATATGGAGATCGTGAAAGGGTTACGGAATTTGTCAATATAATCATTGCACATAATGGATAGAGCTTATGGTTCAGAACTATATAAAAATGTGTTTTTAATGCTATTTGAAATGAATTTTACCCATACCTTGGAATCTTTGCCTTTTTCCTTTGTCTTTAATTTGTTGCTCCTTATTGATATCTTGAATGCTCCATGTCTTCATTTTTGGTCCTCATACCTGCATTTTATTTCATGATTATGGAAATAACATCTGGCTGTACATTCTTTTGAAAACAGAGTGGTAGCTGCGGAATCTGCTTCTGGCTGTGGAAACTAGTGTCAGCTGGGGAAACAGATGCCAGCTGTGGAAACTGACACAACTATTATTTGGATGAATGAACATGAACGGATGACAAATGACTGGATGGAAATGGTCATGAAAAGAATTTTATTGGTGAAAATGGAATGAAATAGACAAAATGAAGTGGAATGGAGTGAAATGAAGTGAAATGAAGTGGAGTGAAAATGAAGTGGGATGAAGTGGAATGGAATGGAGTGAATGGTCACAAAACTTGTGAAATGAAAGAGAGATTTTTTTTTGGAAAATATAGAGTGTCAGGTGTTCCTGATTTTCACCCTATATTTTCTGTATAAGACTGCCAATTAGTGATTGGTTTTCAAGCTTATACAATGTTTTTTTTTCAAATATTTTTTTTTCAATTTTTTTTTTTTTTTTAACTGAAAGAACAAAAGCTAGGCTGGTGAAGAAGAATTCTTCTGTACCAGCCTGATTGCAGAATTTTCTTGAAACATTTTGACAAAATCCTCTTTTGAGAGTGGCTTATGATAAACTTTCAATCTGTGGCCATTCACAATAAGAGGAGTTTGAAACTCATCAATGGTTTTGGCTCCATTGCTAAAGATCTTATCAATTTCATATGGCCCAAGCCAATGAGTCTGAAATTTTCCTTGAAAATCTTTAAACTTGGAATCAAACAACAATGCCCAATATCCTTCTTGAAACTTCTTTTCTTTGATATACTTGTCATGCCATTTAGCTCTTTGATATTGAACTAGATCAGTTCTTAGAATTGCTTCTTGTCTGATCTCATCTAGCTCATTCAACTGCTCCATTCTATGCTTTTGGGCTTCTGACAAGTCCATTCCCAACTGAACTGCTATCTTGAAGGTCTTGACTTGGAACTCAATGGGGAACAAGACTTCTTTCCCATAAACAAGTTCATAGGGAGAATGTCCTGTTGTATTCCTCCATGTAGTTCTGTAGGCCCACAAGGCTTCTGGAAGCCTTTCTGCCCAATCTCTTCTATGTAGATGAACAGTTTTGGTGATGATATTTTCAAGAACTTTGTTTGTGGACTCCACTTGACCATTTGCTTGTGGATGGTAAGGAGTAGATTTTCTGTGCTTGATTTTGTATTCTTCCATCAACTTCTCCACCAAATTTGATGTGAATTGGCTCCCCTGATCTGTTACAATTTCTCTTGGAACACCAAAGCTAGTAAAAATATCCTCATAAAGAAAATGAACAACTGAATTTTCAGTAGCAGATACTAATGCTTTAGCTTCTACCCATTTAGTAACATAATCAGTGCAAACCAATATATACTTCTTTTGCTTAGATGGTGGATTAACAGGTCCAATGAAATCTAAAGCCCATTTTTCAAAGGGTTCAATGAGTACCTGTGTTTGCAATGGCATTTCATTTGAAAGGGTAGGTTTCCCTACTCTTTGGCAGCTGTCACACCTTTTGACATATTGTTTTGCATCTTTGAAGAGGGAAGGCCAATACTATCCTAAAGAGAGGATTTTATAAGCCGTCCTTTTGTCTGCAAAGTGTCCGCCGCATGGTTCATCATGACATGCCTTAAGAATATCAGGCATTTCATCTTCCCTGACACATCTTCTGATCACAAGATCTGGCCCTGTTTTAAACAATTCGTTAGAAATCCATGAATATTTTGAACTCTCCTGAATAATTTTTTCGTTTTTCACTTGGAAATAAATGTGAAGGTAGTTTCCCTGTAACCAAATAGTTAGCAATATCTGCATACCAAGGAGTCTTAATAGTTACTGCAAACAAGTATTCATCAGGAAACTTATCCTCTACAGGAGAATCTTCTTTAGCATTCTGAATCCTAGACAAGAAATCAGCTACTGTATTTTGTTTTCCTGGTCTATCCAACACAGTAATATTGAATTCTTGTAAAAGTAAGAGCCATCTTGTCACTCTGCCATTAGTAACAGGTTTGTTCATTAAATATCTAATTGCAGAATTGTCAGTATGAATAAAAGTTTCATAGCCTGTTATGTAATGTCTAAACTTATTAATTGCATGAACAACAGCTAAAAACTCTTTTTCAGTCACAGTATAGTTCAACTCTGTGGGAGTCAAATTTTTACTGGTATAATAAATGGCATAAGAAACTAAATCTTTTTGACC